>VZRV01009164.1:679477-689766 GCA_013398115.1 Falcunculus frontatus
TCCCTTTTTTTGTCCCCCCCCCCCCCCCCTTGCCCTTTTCTGATCACACATCTCACTAAATCACAATGACGTTCTTCAGGATAGGTACTGAGTCCTCTGATATGGGCACAGAGTGCTAAAACAAAAAGACTTCAGTATGACTTTCCCTGTGATAGGATTTCAGCAGGATTTGTTCTGCTCTCGCTTGGATCCTTCTGCTCATGTGGGAGTTCTGTGTGCTGCTACAACCAACCAAGGAGGTCAGTCTCTTTCTGCTTCCCCAGAATATGCCCAGATAGCTACTTAAAGTACAAGCCCACAGACTAAGGTCCTGCAGGCTGCTGTGCCATAGCTGGTCTAGACTGCAAGGTCATCAAATCACTTTCCTAATGCAGGAACTGAAGGATTCAGACATGGACATTCTGTTCCCTACCCTGGACTCTCACACATCCAGCTGTTGGAGCAGTGAAGCATTAGGATACACCTTGGCTCTGTGACAGTGCTTTGGCAGTTTCTCTTCAACATTACTTATTCATCACCCTAAATAAATGAATGGCACACTTAACAAGTGGGCCAGGGACTGGAGGATCCCACATGCCGGGTCATAGTGATGAGAGAAGGCGGCAGCAAACACAGGCAGTAAAATTAAGCAAATATTCCTAGTTCATGTCCTTAATGAGGATTGTTTGCTCTATGTTACAGCTATCTTGTCACTGCTTCCAAAACTATGATAGCAGCACACAATCACAATTCAAAAATTCCCAGGCTAGCAGTCAAGTGGTAGCTACAGAGGCAGAACAATTTAATCAGTGTTTTGCTGCATGCACACAAATTATCTTTGTCAGGATGCAGGTTCTGTGGCATTATGTCTGTGCTTCTCTTGATCTGATCTGATCTGATCTGGTAGCTCTGCAGATCCAGGCAGTGTACCCTGTGATTGTATCTGCTCCATTAGCTTCAGCTTAGCAGGGTCCTGGCCCTACTGTGCTGCGCAGTATAGATAGTTCTCTAGCTTATAAAGAGTAGAGTTACCCCTGCTGACACCACAAGCTGCTTTTCAAGCCAGTTATCTTTCTTAAGATGTGTAAACTGAAAAAGGAGTTTCTCTGGACTGCTGAGAAATGATACGTAGAGTTGCTTTTATATTTGTCTCAAAGACACACGTTGTTCAAAATTCAGTACTGGAGGAGTAATCTGAACTAACCAGGTTTCATATTCTTCATAACTTTGTCAAATATTAAAAAAAAAAAAAAAGTAATGAAACTCATACAAGTGAGTGAATGTAAAAGAGATTAGGTTACTATAACAAAATGTGAGAATTTGATCGGACTGTTTAAATCACGATACCAGAGAAAATTTAGGGTAAAGAAAGGAACCAGTAAGGAAGATATTTTGTTTAGTAACAGTTCTTGTTGCCGTTATCAACTGTAATTGGGACTGGTGTATATATTCTAACAAAAGATATGAGAGGGAGAGTCAAATTTCCAGACTGGAATTAATGTTACAAGTGTGGTCTTCTGAAATTAGAGGTAATGAGGTTATAAACAACCCCTTTTGCCAGAGGCAGGGTTCCACACAAGAGAAAAAATCCAGTTAGAAGAAACATCACTTTTTCAGGTGACAGTAGTGGAACATCACAGGATTGCAGAGTTCCTAACCAGTGAAATGCATGAATCCTTCAGACAGCAAGGCTGTCCTGCAGATGTTTGCAGTGGGTTTTAATTTTTTTCTGTGACTGTGACTATCTGTTTCTGCTCACTGATAGATCCTCACAAGATAATGTGTTTCTCTCATTCCCCCATCTCAGATGAAAGCAAGTAGATGTGAGGGAAGGAATTTAAAGGGAGGGAATTACAAAAATTAGAAATAAAGAGGCTACAAAAGGAGATGGACAGCAGGACAGGTGGGTAAGAAGTCCTGAGAAGAATTTAAGGGAACGGAAAAGATAAGAATACACATAAACATTGAGAAAGACATGTATGTAAGGGAATGATTTAAGAGGGTGCAGAGATGGATGCCAAACTAGTGCTTTTTGTTTTGTCTCTAAGTACTTGATTTTGCAACTTTAACATAGGGACCGGCTGTTGAGGGGACTACCCCATAACTCTGTAATTAAAAATAAAGGGGAATACTATTATCCAAGAGGGTAGATTTGGATGTCCAGCGTTGGGAATTTCACTAATTCCCTCTGTACCTTGGGACTAATGGTCTTTCTTGCACCCGTTTCCTTCCTGTTGTAAGTACTGGCACTGTTTCTCTGAAGGTACTGTGTTGCACTACAGAGATAGCTGAAGTTATGTGGAGAAATCAATCTCTTGTTAAAGCACACTGGAAGTTAAACAGAACAATTACAATTAATGGAAAACTTAAAGGTCATGTTTAGGAGTGTTTGGGTCCAGGCTTCTTGATTGTAGTTGTCTTTTTCTGCTATATCTGAAATTTAAAGTAAATATGAAAATCAGATATCTCAATCCCACTTCTCTTCCTTGGCCTTGTTTTCTCCTTTTTCTCTTTTTTTTTCTGCCATTCTGTGTTTAATCAGAGTGCCCAGCTTTCTTCATGGGTGTCACATGAGTTCTGCATGTGAAGATGAAGGACTTGCACAACAGCAAGATGCAGACTGTCGGGTCAGTACTGCCAAATGTTGTTGGATGCTTTTTGGAACAGGAAGATTTCATCAAGATAAAGCTAATTTTTTTTCTTTTAGAGGAAGAAACAAACTTACAAAGAACAACAATGACATAAAACCCCTTGACTCTAAGTGTCAAGCTTAAAAAAAAAAGTAAAGGCATTCCACTGGCTAAGATGGAAACACTCTTCAGCAAAAAAGAGCCCATTCAGGTCAGCATCAAGTCAGGCTGTTCCAGTTTTGTGCTTTGTTTTATAATTAATTTTCTTTACACACATAGCATTTGAAGTTGAAATAACTGGGTCAGGAGACCAGATTTCCAAGGCTGGGATTGCAATGAATACTTCATTATCCATGAGGAAATACAAGGCCAGTAGAGTGTCCTACATGCCTTTTTCCCATGAAATAAGTAACCCATTCTTATTTCCCCTCAACAGAGTATTTCAGTGGTCAGCCAGCCACAAGGGCTGCACAATTAGCACTGTACTGAGAGAAAGGCTTTAGAAGAACACCTACTACAGGAAAAAAGCCTACCCCTCTCCAATGCAGTGGGCATAGCTGTCATAACCTTTGAAACCTCCTGCCTGATGGCTTCTCTGAGGTTAGTTTGAGTGCCGTTATTCAGACAGCTACAGCTACCTTTCAAGGGCTTGATTTTCTGTTATCTTAGAGGTTATGTGTAATCACTGATGTGAAAGTGAGTGGCAGGAATCAGGAGAGCAGAATTCTCTTCTTCACTAGGCCCACTTTCCCACCACCTAAGTGACTAAACGTGCATAACAAAGTAACAATCCTCTCTCCAAAAACTCCAATTAAATTTTCCCAAGGCATTGTCACATTTTTACCTTTGTTTTGGAAACACAGCTTAGAATATGGCAATATTGAAAACACTGGGAAGAGGAGATGAGAGAACAGAGTGAACATGCAAACAGCTCCTTTCTATCTTTATTTTACAATATCATAGCCAAAGATGTAAAAGATGGAAATATTCAGTGAGATTTGGTTCTTTATTGTGATTTGCAAGAACTCAAAAGAAGTGAAGTGCTTAAGTAATCTGAAATGACAAAGAGAAATAACAGTGCAGTGCTAAATCTGGGAGTGACTTAACAGTATCTAGAAAAATAAAGTCTTTGATATAAGCATCTAGAAAAAAAATGCCAACAGCCCACAGAGATGCCCTGATTTTTTTGTTGTTGTTGTTGTTGGGGTTTTGTTTTGTTTTGTTTAATTTTGTTTAGCTCATTTTCTGCCTTTTGATTTTTTTAACCTGGTAAATCTCTTTGGATAAAAATTAACTTTCTCAGAGTGATTTTTGTTACAGATTCACTTACCTTGATCAGATGCTTAGCAGACTGGAAATTGGCTTTTTTCCAGCAATATAAACCAAGAAATAAGCAGAAAAAAAAGTCCTCTCCCAGGTAAACTAAAGAACTGGCTATGAACACTACCACCTAGTTTTGAAAGGCACAATACAAGACAGATATACTTCAGAGCCCTAATGGGACTTAATTGATTTCCAAGTCACATAAAACTCTTCCAGCCCAAAAAAGCCTTGAAGGTCTGTGATCTTGCTTATTGTTTTGTTGGGATTTGGAGAAGGTTTTTTGTTGTTATTGATAAAACTTCTTGCTTCGATACAAATTAAATGAGAAATGCTAACCACGTTTCATCAGATCATATGCCCAGCTGGTTAACTAAATTAATTGCTGTTCCAAGTACAGGGAACAAAAGAGCAAGACAGTATCAGTATTGGAAAAGATTTTTTTTCCTTTTTTTTCCATAACGCTTAAGGACCAGTATGTTTCTCTTGGAGCAGTGAAGGCATAAGTCCTTCTCTTACAGTAGATGAAGACCGAAAGTTGGATCTGCACTTCAAGGAAAATGGAGGACCATGATTTGTTTTGTCCAAAATACAGCAGAATTCTCAATGTTGAGAATCATCTCTCTGACCCTGTGCCTGACTCGTGGAGTGTCAGTTGTGCTGCTTTGTGAGGGACCATCACATAGAACCAGTAGAGTTACCTTCAGGCCATAAAGTTAAGCAAGATCTCTTTAATGTGGAAGGGAGCAATGGGAGTTACCCGTGTGATGAGAGGGTAGAGCATCAGGAGTAAAGGTCATAAGTAGGAGAGGAAAAAGAAATCTCCTGGTGTTTTCTAACACTCAGGTACCTCCTTTTACCGTGCCCTTAAATTCAGTCAAATACAAAAAAATGTAGGCATGCTAACAGATTAACCCCAATCCATACCTGGAGCTGCCTGGGGCAGAAAAAGCACACATAAAGTTGGGCTAAGACAATGCATGACTTTGTCTACACTTCCCTTTGGTTATGTCTATGACCACCTGATCAGATGGGGGTGTTATACGACACTACATCAATTCTTCTCACAGTTCTCAGGCAGTAAATGCAATAAGCACACAGTTAGACCAGCAAAAGTGTTATCAGCCCATGAACAGCCTGTTTGCAGGGAATGTTGTGAAAGGGTGGAACTGTGCAATCCTGCTCCAGATAAACAGAAGTTTTGCAGCTGGCCTGCACAGAACTCCCAGATAAAAAAAAAAAAAAAAAAAAAGGAGCACACGAAGCGCTAAACTGTGTAATACTCAAGGCGGGATGATGATATTTCACGTAAAGGAAGGAAGCCAAGAGAGAAGGGTATGGTCATGCATAAATGATAAGGTCAAACTCACATCAAAAATCCCTTCCTTCCTCCCTTCCTCCTTTCTCACCACCTCTCTCTCTCAAAAATCTTTTCCTCCCTCCCTCCCTTTCTCCCCACCATCAAAAATCTTTCCCTCCCTCCCTCCCTCCCTCCCTTCCTCTGTCTCTTCCTCTTTCCTTTTCTCCCTTTCTCCCCTTCTTTTCTTCCTTCCTTTTCTCCCCTTTTCCAATTATATCAACCCCTCCTTTTTATGTATTTCTTAATTCCCTTAATCCCCTTGTTGTGTGGCTTTGCAAAAGCATGGAGGACTAAATATATTCTTTGCTTTAATGTGAAGGATCAGTTGGTTTCTCAGTATTATACAGCCATTTACTCTGGATACCACTAGATACTGCTCAAACAGAGAATGCAAACAATTTCAACATTATGTTTAGTAATATTAAATTACCAGTTTTTCTTTTCTCATGGTTGTGAACAGAAAAGATGAATGACATCAAAGGAAATGCAGCAAAGGAGGAAGGTAATAAGATAAAGGAGGAGAGGGTTTCATCAACACAGGGAGGTAAGGAGAGAAAGGAGAAGAAAGCATTGACACATATTTTCTAACCAGCATGGCTGGTTCCATACCAATTATTTTCAGACCAATTTGTTCTGATTTCTTCTGCATCTGTGAGAGTGCATCTGTTTTTGTAGCAGCCTTGGCATGGGTATTTATCGAATCCCTGTTTGTAAGTCTGTGTGGTTTGTGACACACGCTTTTTAATTCCGTGGAAGCAGTATGTTCTAGAGAACTGCAGATGTTATTTTGTGTCAGCTATCAGGAGGAAATACCAGGAAGGCTCTCATGCCTCTTTGTAATGAGGAAAGCAAACTATAACAGAAGCCTCTGCTGTATCAGCTCCCTAGGATTTCTCAAGTGTAGACAAGAATGCAGTGGTGTGCTTTGAACTGAAAACTGCCGTGATGCTCCTGAGCAACTGTGAGATATTCCAAGGTAGTCATTCGTACCTCACATGTGCCCTGAAGTTTGACAGTGAATCTCTTTGTAGTAGCTTCTTTTAAGAAGGGCTTATGTTGTTCACGAGTAACAAATGTGGAGAGGGATATGTTCTGCTGTTCTGCTCTTGCAAGAGCTAGACAAAACAGTGAGTATGTCCTGAAAGTTTTGTTATTTCATGTTCAGTTTGCAGGAAGCTGGACATGGAGGCTTTCCCTTGGCTTGCACTCATGCAGTCTTTCCTAACAGCAGTCCCAGCACGAGTCTTGACTGTGTTCCAGCTCCACGTGAGGACAAAATCAGATCTTCCACTTTGCCTCGGTTTCTGTTCAGGCATGCAGCCCAAAGTTTCAGAAAGGTGTTGAGTAACTCTTGATGGATGCCTAGTTTGGACAATGAGGCAATTGCGATTCTGTGTGGCAGATGCATCCAGCTCACAGCCTGAACTCTCCCTTGAGACTTTTAAGTCATTATTATTTTATTAGTAACATATCTCTTAAACTTTGTTCAGTGCTTATCTGAAGCATGAATAACACTGGAAGCAGTCCAACACCTTGCATTTTTATATTGTTTTGGCATATGGTCCCAGAGCATATGGACTCTGTCCTTCAATTGCCCACGTGGGTTTAACACCCCTTGGCAGGCACACAGACCTTTACAAAGAGCACAGTGCAGAGTCTTTTGGGGAAAGTTAGCTAATCCCCGGATGTGTACAAGTGCTGAGAGAGACCCACCCCTACGGCACTAAGTGTGAATTCAGCGAAAACTTGAAACAAATAAACAGGTAAATAAGACAGGGCTAATCTAGGGTCCCTGGAAGTCAGAAAGGAAGGCAGCAGCAGGAAGGGCAGGAAATGTCTTTCTCTGGCATTTGGACTAAATAATTACGCTGTGCCAAAGACAAGTGAATGTCTTCATGATGTCTAGAAGACAACTGAAATACCAGCGGCAAGAGTTTCTGTGGATCCTAAAATTGCTTTGAGTTTTGAGATAGACGTTATTTTGCCAGGGTAGAATGTCACACCCAACTTTGGTTACAATGCAAGGGTGTGACACTGCACAGCATCTTGGAGTAGATACACAAACCTCAAACCCTTAATTATTTTCTGAGTTCTAGTCTATGGGTACGAAAAAGGCCTCAGCAGGGAATTTCTTTAGCCTTTTGCAGCATTTTGTGTAAGCTTTGCCTTTCCCGTGCAAAGAATTTAAAACAATGTTACAGTTTTGTAAACTTCTACACCTGCAGGTCTTTTTCAAGGATTGTTATGGTATCAACTAGAGAAACATCTAGAAGCGGATGGTTCAGAGCTTGGCCAATCACCTCGACGGGTGGATGGCCAAGGGACCACTCTCTTTATGCCATTCAACATGCTTCTGCGTATTAACATATAGAAGCTGTTCAATATTCCATTAAACGGCGTTTCTGCCCTTCCTTACTTCAGATCCTTTTGGTGCTTGGACTGTGTCGTTCTTTACTCATTCGGGAGTTACAGCGACACTAGTCCTTCGGATAGCTGCTGAAAAAAGCAAAGAAATCAAACCTCCAGCTGCTGTCTCAGGTGCTTACGCTTCATGACCTGTGATATGTCATGACACAACATAACGTGACACGACATGACATGGCGGTATCCCAGTGAAGTTAAATGGAATCATCTCTTATGCAGATACTCTTATTTCATTATATTTATTTCACGGCTTCATTTCATGCTGGGCAACTGTTTCTGAAAACCAGCAGTAGATATTTCTAAGAGTAAAAGGTTGCCTTTGGAGGTGTAAAGGCTGATTTTATACTGGTTTGATGAAACATGACTATATTTGTACAATCTGAAAACTAAAAAAAAAAAAAAAAAGCTTTCAAGTATACAAAGACAATTCATTTCTCACCTTTCCGGATATGCTGAGCACCACCATATTCAACTAGACTGCAGATGCTGATGAAGCAAGCAATAAGTTTTTTTCTCTTGATGAGTTTATAACAAATTTTCATTTTTATTCATTGCACATCTAATTAAACCTCTTTTGCAACTGAGAAGTTCACTGAATTGAACAATTATTACATTTAATATGAAGCTAAAGTGCCTTCTGTATTTCAACTGTCATTATCAATTGCTCTTCAAATAAATCCAGAAAATCCTTTAATTACAGTTATTCCAGTTCTACAGAGAGAAGTGACGCTTCATAAAGCTACTGTAAATGTCAACAGCAAACTTGCTTCTGTACCTTTTGAAAATTGTAATTTAAGCCAGTGTTCTGTCTACTGTTTTGGTCTGTGTATATGTTACCTTGACACTGGTGGACATGGCTTCAGACTGGATATTTAGCCACACTGTAGATCACTCGAGTCTGTATTTCTTTTCAAACGGCTTAACCTTTGGGGGGGAAAAAATAGCAATATGGCATTAAGTTTTCCTGTTAGTCTGTAACCAGTCTAAAGACTGAATAAAGTCTAAAGTCTAGAGTGAGTTGGACAGAAGAAGGGGTTTTGCTACAGAGCAAAGATTTAAGTATAACCGGACTAAACAATTGACTCTGTACCAGCACATATAACTTTGTCTGGAAATAAGGGCTGACACAAGCAATAGTAAGGCCCAGTTACTCAAACATCAAGTAATGCACAGGTCAAACACTGGAGGGTTAAGACCGTGCAAAGAATTGCTAATGTGTTTTCAATCAGTAGTTGCAAATTAAATACCCCTGACACAGCAATTTTGTAATGTAAAACAAAATTCCTTTAGATTGGAAGCATGATCATAGAGTAGTATGGTGTATAAAACTGTGAGTTTTAACAGCTGCACAGTTCTAAGTCTAAGAGCAATAAAAGTAATTTAGGGAATCACATGGCTTCTGGAAGAACAGCTGACATGATTCAGGGAAGGAGATCCAGGGGAAATTTGGGCACCCGGCCAAACACTCCTTTCATGTGTCGAGCATGTTCAGAACAAGTGCCTCCAGCTCAGTTGGGCAATGGGTGACCACGCTCTGCAGGCCCTCAGCTGGAGGTGCACAGCAGGATACTGGACTTTTCATCATGAGCCCCTTATCCGTGAAACACTGAGGGTGTGGGGGAAACTATATTAGGCAGGAAAACGGACATACTGCTTTCTTATGCCCCATGAGATCCATTATGCCTCATTTAGTCCCTGTACCTATCTTCTGACAAGGTTGTACAGATTTTACTTGACTCTCGTACTATACAAGAGTTGTTGTTTCCACCAGAAATGTTGCCCAACTAATGATATTTGTGATTCCCAGTCCTCTGGCAGGCTTGCTGGGAGAGATAGCCCACATAAGAGTCCTTCAGTGCCCACGTTTCTCTTGGAAGGCAGCTGGCAGTCAGAGCTCAGGCTCTACACCTGGCTTTTGGAGGGCTGATGCGAGGGTGGGGAAAAGCAGAGAGCAAAGGCTGTCAGAGCAGGTTTTGCCCTTGCTGCTGAGGGTTGTGGGGCTCGTGTCATCAGCAAAGATGGTGAAGGACCTTGAGGGGAAGCCATATGAGGAGTAGCCGAGGTCACTTGGTCTGATCAGCCTGGAGGAGACTGAGGGGAGACCTCATCACAGTCTACACCTTCCTGGTGAGCAGAAGCAGGGAAGGAGTGGGGCAGACACTGATCTTTTCTCTGGTGACCAGTGACCTTGAAGGAATGGCATTAATCCCCTGTGTCAGGGGAGGTTTAGGCAGGATATCAGAAAAGGGTTCTTCACCCAGAGGGTGGTTGGGCACTGGAACAGGCTCCCCAGGGAAGTGGTCAAGGCACCAAGCCTGAGTTCTAGAAGCATTTGGACAATACTCTTGGGCACATGGGGTGACTCTTGGGGATGGTCCTGTGCAAGGCTAAGAGTTAGACTCGATGACCCTTGTGGGTCCCTTTTAACTCAGGATATTCCGCGACTCCGTGAATTGCCCGAGACCGCGGCCCCGGGAGTACACAGCGGTGGCAGGCACCTACGAGAAACCTCCCTCCTTCCCTCGGCCCTCTCGCCCGAGGGGAGCGGACTACACCTCCCAGCGTGCAGCGCGGCG
>VZRV01009164.1:689864-955867 GCA_013398115.1 Falcunculus frontatus
TGGGAGGTGAGCGGTGCGGTGCCGCCGGAGGTCGCGTTTGGAAGACGGAGTGCCGGGCCGGTGCCTCGTCCTTAAGAAGATGTATTTCGCGGAGGGGCGCTCTGGTAACGGTGGCAGCGCCTGGCGGGGTGACCAGGGGGCTTGGGCACAGCGGGCGGGGGCTGCCAGAGCCTTCCACAGAAATGTAACCTGTCCATAGAATTTTGCAACCTGTCCCGGACCGACCCGTGGTTTGTGCGGTGAACATGACCTGCTTATATATAGGGGGGAGGGAAGAATCAACAGAACATGTAGTAGTACATAATCGTATGTCTTTCCTTTGTTGAAATGTCCCCCTTGCTTTGGAAGTACGTGGGGCACCCGGTCTCATGGACCGAACCGGTCCTGTGCTCCTGCCCAGCCAAAAGAGAGATTACACAACGCTCTTTGATCAGCCTGGGTCAAAACCCGAGTGGTTTGGCAGCTTTCGGTGGTTGTGCTCCGATGGTCATGCGAGCTTCGCACTGAACCTGTTTGTTCTGGTGCTGGCGCGAAGTCAACACAGGTGTTGCCCTGAGACGGCTTCTCCCGGTTTAACTTTCGGTCCCTCGGGTGGATTCGGTCTCTTGGTGTCCAAATGCAGAAGAAAAAGCTGCGCGGAAAGGCAAAGGTTCTGTAACTTGTCTGGCACAAATAGGGCATGGCACACAGAGCAATCCCAGCTGGGACATGATTTATTGAGTTACTTGCAATTGGATGGCTGGCTTTAACAAAGAGAAAATAAGCTAAAGCTACTAGTGACAGACTCCGTGTCGCCAGAATTGAATGCATTCACTGCCACTTACTTATTTACAGGAAACCAAATGGATTCGTGTGTTGCTTTATTGAATGCTTACTTGACTCAGAAAACTAGAAAGGTTATTTAATTTATTTTGTTTGTTTGTTTTCCTAGGCCATGAACATTTTTATAAATTCCCATCAGAATTACTTTTCACTACTTTCTATCCATCGGATAGCTTTAACAAACATTCAGGAATACGTTTGAGAGAGCTTGATTACAACATCCATCTGAAAGCCCTACCTCCCTTAGGGGCAAAAAGCCACGGTAGCTGGAAGAATGGGATGGGAGATCCGCATTTGTGGCATAGTAAATATGAGAAGTGTTCCAGGGCACTGCTTCATATCCTGTGGGGCTTGAGAAGCAAGGTAGTGTAAAAACAAAGGCACTGCAAACTTAGTAACTATACAGTGATCATGTGCTCGTTGCTCCTTTCTGTTCTCAGTCTCCTGGGATTCATCTGTAGAGAGGAGCAATTAGCGTTACAGCCATAGGAGACAGTGAAATGTGCTTTCAAATGAGAGAACATTCAAACGTTCAAAATAGTTGTGAATACTGCTTGACTGTTTTATGTGCTGGAGCTGCAAGTAATCATGGGTTCTAATTAGTTTCCTTAGATTTTGGGGAGGGGGTGTGTGCAAAGGGGACAAGAGAGCACTAGACTATATTTCAGTCCCCTTTAAAATAGTCATTACAGCTATGGAAGGAAGAACTCTAACTCAGGAGCTTCAAGAGACAACTGGGAGGCTGTGTCCAAGGCCATCCATTCTAAGTCTTTAGGTTAGGTTGCAAACGGTGGGGTCAGTACAGCTGCTGTACTGGCAGTGTGTGGTGAAAAATTGTTTGAATCTTGGTTTTTAAGATACCGTTGTCAGTCTCGGAGATGTGCACAGAGTGGAGTTCCTTTTTCTAAGACTAGAACAGGGCAGGTAGCAACAGGCACTCTGAAAGCAGCATTTTCACAGTTCTTTGGTCGCGTGCAAGCATTTCTTCGGACTTTTTTTTACTAATTCACAGTTAACAAAGTTTGATACCATCCTGCCATCTTGTATGCATGATAATATATGTCCAGACTGTATTCTTGAATTTAAACAATCACGTAGGATGACCTATTTGTACTACAAAACTGGAAATCAGCATATTTTTTTTAAATTCTGCTCTAGATGTATCATGTCCACTAAGGGTCTTGATACAAAGTTTCACTTCATTTTTCTCCATCTGCTCCTGTAGATCCTGTAATCCAAACACAACCACCTGAAATTTCTGTGGCCACAATGAAGCCTTCAGTGCTGGGATAAAGTGGAGAGCCCAGCTTGCCCAGAAAGACCTCACATGGCCCTAATTCTTGGCCAGTCGCGTCTGAAGCTCTCTGTGTGCTGCCTCTTCGTTTTGTGGGTGGCCAGTGGCAGTTCCTGGCTGGTACTCTCTGTGCCAGTACCCACAAGTGTAGCCTGCTGTTTGGGGTCAGCTGTTGGGCAGCAGCTGCTGAGCCCTCACAAAAACATTTGTCTTGGACTTCTCAGCTCAGACCTCATTCTGGCACTTGGCCTACTTAGACCCATTTCAGCCTCTGCGGTTGTCTGATTTCCAGGTTGAACCAAGGACATTATGTCACCGCTTCCCTACAGACTAAGATACTAAAGGTGAGGCATGAAAGAGAAGAGCTTTTGCTGAGTTGTGTCTGTGACACTGCAGCAGTGTTAGGTACTACACTGAGACAGCAGTGCTGTGCACAAGCCCAGCAGGACTGCAGGAGCCTGGAGAGCCAGTGGGTGCAGGAGCAACACTGACACTGTCATGGGTACACAGGTTGTCATCATCCCTGAGGCCTGTGCAGAAGTCTTTGCAAGCTTTACTGTTTCATAGTGCACAAATATCACTGGGGATGAGGTGAAGGTGGAAAAGCAGAGCAAGGATAGTACTTGATCTTCAGCTTGATTAGTAGAGAAGAGTTCTGTCGTCTGCCCCCTTGTGTTTAACTGAGCTTTTCTAGTATCTGTCAGTTTGTGGTGTTCCTGGTGGTTATTGATACCTCTGCTGACAGCTTCCAATTTTGCTGCATTGTTAGAAGAGTTCTCCTGGAAATCACAGGTGAATTGTCAGGTCTGAAGGGTTGACAGCTTGTCAAAATATAGCTGCTAGGTGCAGTCATCTAAGCTCTCATTCTTTCAGTTCTTAGTATAGAACATGTGATTGACAGCCCAGAGAATGAACCTGTTTTTTTCATGGATCAGATTAAGCACACTGTGTGACAGGGCATACTCCTCCAATGTGCAGAAGTGTCTCCTGTCAACTATGGAGAGAGGGGAGTGGGGACTTGTGGGTTATAGCCATCCCTTTTGTGTGAAAAAGTTATGTGATTGGGCACTGATATGTTAAAATACCAGCAACCATCCACCTTTTCCTACTTCAGAGAACTAGTAACGCTTTCCCTGTAGCCTGGGAACTGTAGCAGGCTTTTGCTTTCTTCCTGTTCCAGTAGTTCTCACAAAGTGATGAGGTTCAACCTCAACCTATTCTTCCCCTTCAGAAAATCCTTCTTATGCAACAATCTGAGAGAATGCTTCATCCTTGCCCTGAGTTACCAGGAAGGCAGCTGAGTTTTCATCTCTGGTAATTGGCCTTTCCTGTGGTATTGATAAAAATAGGAGTCGGTGTTGGGTGCAGTGGCAGTTCTGGTAGTACAGGATCCGCTTCTTCTGGAGTTCAAGCTGATGGTACTGGCTTATGGGTATCTCCTAGTTCCTCTGTGCTGAAATCTAATTGGTGAGAAACTGAATAGCTTCAAAATTCCATCTCCGGTCATTCTTCCCTCCCAGACAAACCCATTTCTGTACACAACAAGAAAATGATGGAAAGAAGATCTAGAAGCTGTGTAAAACATTTTTCTTTTCTCCGTTCTAAAACCCACTACTTTGCAGCAAGAGCTAGCTGTTTCCAATAGAAACTTTAAAGTTTATTGACACCAATTTCTTGCTGAGTGCCTTTTCTTTTAAGGCTGCTTCTTGACAGTTCACTTAAGACTAATTAATGAAGGGCAGTGTTATTCCCCTTAGTTTAGCTACCTTACCTGTAGCAGCCATGCAGATGGGTGACAGACCAGCAACAGAACTGGTCTCCTGTGTCCCACTCCAGTGGTGGCTCCTTCCTGAAAACAGGAAATTATTTTAAGCATATTACTGTCTTTGAAAGTAGGCAGTTTTGTCTTTCATTACATAAAAGCATTAAAGTCTCCCTCACTTGCCCCCACCTTTCTTCCAGGGAGGACAACTTTTCCCTCCTTTCTCTCTTTGTAATGCACACTCTAAAACCCGCAGGAGGTTTGTACTGTTCTGTCTTCAAGTGGAGTGGTAAGGAAGCCTGAGCCTGAAAAAGAAGCAAAAAAGAGTTACTGAGAAAGAAACAGGAGAGGAGGGCTCCCACAAGAGAGGCTCAGATAATTTTAGTGAACCTGGGAGTGCTTTCCCTCTCAAATGTGAACACCTTTCCAAAATAATAGGAAGGAGAAAATCAGATATCCAACCAGGCCAGAAGGCAGCATAGCTTTCAAGAAAAAACACATTTTGTTGTGTTTTTTCTGAGTTTGGCAGATTTAAAACATCCTTAGATTTAGTCCGTTCAGGGATGAGTTTTCTAACTGGGGAAGAAGCAGAAATGAAGTCTGGATATTTACCTGGGCTCTTTGAGTTAACCTGGCTTGTATTTGGAGAAACACTTCTAAGTGGAACAGAGCCAGCATTTCTGTCAAAGCAAGGAATTCCCAACTTGGGATTTTTTTGGGAAACTAAAGCTGTGCAGAGCTCAACAGCAACCCGCACAGCCCTAGGCTGGAGCATTTTCTCGGGGTATTTAAAAACCAGATGACTTGTTCTGTGTGCTGGAGAAAGGGGAGGTAAATGAACGTGTGTGAGCAGCGGGTGTGGCTGCAGAGTGGTTGCCGGTGACACTTCTTGTGCTGAAGGAAGGGAAGGCCAGGTCTCGGGAGGGCTGGCCTTGCACCCGGTATGCCTCTGCTGCTGTGGCCCCTGAAAGTGAAAGAGATTGCTTTCTTCCGGCAGAAAAGCAATTCCGTGATAACTGCTACTGCGGTTTTATCAGGGGTAAACAGATGTTTTGTGGGCTTTGAAACAGCCATTTTGTATCTCCTTTATCTTCTCCAGCTCCTCATTGCTATGGATGTTCTTAGAGATCTTCTTATCTTACCACAAAGCTGTTTGGATCAAGTGTAGTGGATTGTTTAAAGGTTAGTGAAAAGATTGTGCTGCCAAGAACGACTGCTCCTGCTTGTAAGTTTAGCAGCAGCGTAGTGTTAGCACAGCTGGAAGCAAAATTGCTGCGGCTGCTGGTGGCTGAAGTTGGGTCTCTCCCCAGATAAGGTTTGCTCTCTGGCTCATTTGGTCACTGGGGGTCCTCTGTGGCTTCCACCCACCCACAAATGGTTCTTACAAATGTTTTCAGAATAAAATATTTTGAGGAAGCGTATGTGGGTGGTTCAACATTTTAGCTGACCATTTCTAGATTTCTTGCAAGGACTGCTTGGAAATCCTGTGTGGGGTTATCTCCTTTGGTTACTAGTGATGACCAGATCCAGGGAGCTGATGGCTGTGGCTATGTGTGTTCCCATATATGCTGATTTTAATATGTCTGGAGATTTCACAGGTCTGTTTTTTACTAGATGTAATTCATGACTTTTGCTTAGGTAAGCAGTTTAAATACCCACTAATGTGTCATTTTGTCTGGTTCCTCATTCTACATCTTAAATTTATGTCAAAACTTTTTTTAATGCTTTGCCTGCTGCAGCCTATCAAGACTAGTCAGCACGGTTTCATCTGGAGGCACGATTCTGCAGCTGATTCACACACACACACTTGAACTTTGTGAACACCGTGTATACAGAAATGGTTTTTAATTTTCACTAGATACAAAATTTACTATATGTCCAGGAATGCTTTAGTTTTCTTCTGGTTTCCATTGCTGACTGTTAAATGTTTGTATGTGGTTAACTAACAAGGACCTGGCGAAGGTGGTTCCTTTAATTATTTTGTTTGCTCTGGTTTATTTTGTGATGCTAGGCGGCTGGCCTCATTCATGAGTTACCAAATTGACCTCCTATAAAATGTTAATTTAACTCTGATACAGTAGATGAAAATACTTAGCAGAGTTTGAGTTACGTTGTTCATGGATGTTTGTAGGTAGTGCCTGAACCAAGTATCCACAAGCAGATAAAAGTATGTTGGTAAACTTGCTTTTCTGCAGTATTGTGATAAGAGTTGATTCAGTTGCTGTAAGTTTCACTTGAGGCATCAAAATATTTTCCAAAAGTAGCAGAGTGGTTTCAGCTGTGCTTCACAGGTGTAGAAAAATAGAGCTATAACTTTGTAATTTGAAAGCCATGGGCTAAAGGCAGTGGGACTCCCTGCATTTGGACCTTGTTATAATCAACAGTTCTGGCACTGATGGTACTGATATTTTTAAGTTACTTGGTATAAACTTGAACTGTATTCGTTTGCAGCTACTATTTGGTATATTTATTTTTGATACATAATGTCATCATAGAAGCCTAGAATGGTTTGGGTTGGAAGAGGGCCTTAAAGATCATCTAGTTCCAGCCCCCTGCTGTGGGCAGGGACACCTTCCACTAGACCAGCTTGCTCAAAGCCTATCCGACGCTTCCAGGGATGGGGCATCCACAGCTTCTCTGGAAAGCCTGTTCCAGTGCCTTACCACCCTCACAGTAAAGAATTTTTTCCTAATACTTAAATCTACTCTTTTTCAGTTTAAAACCATTCCCCTTTGTCCTATCACTACAGGTCCTTGTAAGAAGTCCCTTTCCAGCTCTCCGGTAGTCCCCTTTAGGTACTGGAAAGTGTTATAGTGTCTCCCCAAAGCCATCTCCTCCCCACGCTGAACAAATCCACTTCACTCTGCCTGTTTTCTTAGGCGAGGTGCTCCAGCCATCTGAGCAGCTTTGTGGCCTCATCTGGTCTTGCTCCAGCAAGTCCTCATCCTTCTTATGCCCTCATACTAGAGGGCAAATACTCATACTTCCTAAAAATTGTGTTGCTCTAGAGTATATTACATTGTGCTTTAAGAAGCCCCAAAACTGTAAGTAGAAATCACTTGTAATATTCACTTCATGACAGTTAAAAAAGAAATTTTTAAAATTTTGATCTTTTTTATTCAGTTTGAACAGGTGTTCAGAATCACACATTTCTCTTCCAGTTCCACCATGCCGTGCATTATTTGTCATCTTTTAACTGAGACAAGCCTTTTGGAAGTATTCTGTTATATGGGTTTAGGCAGGAAGACTTCGTTGGAAATCTTTTTAAAACAGACATCATGAAACATAATTGTACATAGCAGTAATTCAGTTTTGCTATTAACAAGATGTTAATATTGCACATGGAATATGGTAGGATCACAAGCAGAGATGCAGCTTCTGGTTTTCTTGTGCTGAAGCGCAGGAAGGGCCCCTTCTCTATAATTTCGTTTACCCAAGGGCTGTAGTGAGCGTAGTTAATCCTGGATCATTGATTCTGGGAAGAGACAGACAGTTGAACAAAAACACCACCTATTCTGCACAAAAAGCCTGAAGCACCTGTGGTAAAGACAGGTATCTTAAAATGTACAGGAAAAATTGTAGAAATGGAATGAAGTAGGGTGTGAAACTTAATCAATAAATGGCCAGTTTTGACAATGGTTTTTCTTGGGCAGCCGTCTATGTGGGGAAGAATGGAATAATAATTATCAGTTGAGTTCAAAGTTGATATTTATACAGCAAGTTGACAGGGTGACTGTTCAAATATTTAACACTTGCTTGTTTTTGTTACAGGAATTACAAAGCTCAGGAAGAGGACGCTTTGTACTGGAACATGCTGCTCCATTCTCTGCTTTTTTGACGGACAGCTTTGGGCGGCAGCACAATTACTTGCGGATTTCGTTGACTGAGAAATGCAACCTCAGGTGTAAGCGTCTGCTGGTTCCTTACACGAAACTCCTCTGTGCATATTGTTCAGAGGCCAAGATCTGGGATAGGGTATTATTGCTCTGTTGGCCCTGTGCTGTTTCTTGTCTTCACAAAGTAATGATAAAGGACAGATAGAGACTAATTAGGGCTGAGTTACTGGTGGGATGGGAAACCAAGAGCAAGCCTAGGGATCTGCCAGAGACAGGTGGAAGTGACGGATCTTTTATCAGACTTGGTGTGGTTCGAATAGTGGTGCTTGTGTGCCCAAAGTCTCCATAAGCAGGAGAGCTCATACCTAGGCATTCCCACAGTTACGTCTGCAGAGTCTGTGCTGATGTCGCAGTGCTTGCCAGTTGAACTTGGTGCCTCTGTCTGAATGCAGGTTAGATAGAAATAAGGTCGTATTTTTCTTTAAAGTGGATCCATTGTAATTTTGAGGCACATCAAATTAGTCTTGGGTTTTCCTCTGAAGTAAACCAGGAAATTGTTAGGATATTGTGAAGTTTTTGCACAATTGGTGTTGACATCCATTAAGACAGCTGTCCTTGGTACATTTGCCCATAAATATTAGATTAATTTCTGCTGGTTATTTTTTGCCCCATGTATTTCTGTAATCTTTGTTTCAGGTCAATACTGTATGCCTGAGGAAGGTGTTCAGCTGACTCCGAAATCAGAGCTACTGACTGCCCAGGAGATAATTACCCTAGCCAGACTGTTTGTGAAAGAAGGTGTGGAGAAGATCCGACTGACAGGTGGAGAGCCACTTATCCGTCCCGATGTGGTGGATATTGTGGGTGAGTTCCAAATCAGTACAGAGTGTTTCAGAGCGACTTGGTACATGTCAATTCAAGAACTGCACTTACAGCTATCTACTGACACAGTCTGGCAATCAGAAGAATAATAACACATTTAATTGTGGTGTTTTTTCCCAACATTGTGAAATTTCAAGATACCTTTCAGAAAATTTCCAGTTCTACTCTGTTGCTTGGATGGAGCTTACATGTCTTTGTATTATACCAGCTGAACTTAACATTGTTTTCATATTCAACATATACTACAGTAGCTTGCAATAATGCAGCTTGAGGGTGAAAAATCAAGAACTTACATGACCAGGTCCTCACTGAGGAGCAACAAGTGATACATGCTTACAAACAAAACAAGCTTTCTCTTTGATTTTTTAGGAGTGTGGTTTTTATTGTGATTTTGTTTTGCTACCTTGGTAACAGATGTCACTTGCTTGTGTTTGATAAGGAATGGTGAAAAAACCTGTTTTTACAGTTACTCATGAAGACCGTTACTTCAGTGGAAGGTAAATTACTGGGTAAATTTTAGAAGTATTATCTGCTTTGATTGGTATTGTGTTAAATGACTCTGCCTGGCTCTTTTCTCTTGAGTCAGGTGCTTTTTTCCTCTGTCCAGAGTCTCATATGTTAAGAAAATTGCAGTAGATCTGTGCAGTGGCAATTTCTTAGATTAACGCTGTGCAGGTGGGTGCACTTTGGTGTATTGTAGACAATTGAACTTGTCTGTGTCTGGGCATACACTCTTCTAAGTACTGAAGATAAGAAAGGGTTTATGTGGAAGATGAAGGTCTTGAAAGAAGGGAGATTGCCTACAGTAAGTAGGCAATGCAGTGAGTTTTTGTGCAGAAAACAGTTGGTCTCTGCCTCTGCACTCTGTTTTGTCCAGGATTTGGGGGACCTTCCAAAGGAAGCAGCAGAGCTGTTGTAGTTTGTAGAACTGACCTGTTTATAGCTGGAAAAGGTGTGACTGGAGTGAGCTGGGGTGTGTCACCTTGAATTTTGATTGTGAGGAGTTCTGAAATTGCACTAACGTTTTGGAACTTTGGAATATCATTGTCTAGAACATTTTGCCTATGCATGATGGGTTTGGGGTTGTTTTAGTATTGAGGGAGCTATATGCCTTTCAAGATACTAGATTCTTTCCAATGGTAATAGGTGTAATTATTGGCTCCTATAAAAGGGAACTAGATTTATAAATTAGGTTGCAATTTAAAATACAATAAAGCTTTGCAGTTCAGCATATAGCATTGGCATGAAAATGAGTTGAAATCAACCATGTCATCAGTTCAGTGCAGAACTTTCTTTTCTAGTGCATTGTAGACACCTTTTTTATTTATCAGTGGGTGGTAGCTGATAACTTATACTCAACACAGCTGTTCTGATACTGATAGTCTAAGTGCAGTAGTCAGGTCACTGCAAAATCATTACTATATTGCTGCAATCCAGAAGCATTGGCACTGGAAGGATAGACATCTTTTTGTTTCACTTTACTCCAGTGATAGAATTCTCAAAGGTTTATTTTTGTGCCTGAAAGAGAGAAATGGATCTTTTTGAACCACTGGATTTTCATTATTCTGCCTGTGTTCCTGTTCGCAGCTGAACTTTGGCAGAGTCATAGTGATCATTTTAATGGGTAACAATAGTGATCTTGGGGTGAAGGTAAGGGATGTTAAGATGTTTGTCCTGTTGTAGTAGTTGACCCGGTTGTGGATTTGTATTAGTCTGGCTGGGTTTTTTTAAGTCCTGTTGAAAATTGTTGCATTAGGTCTACAAACACTTCCTGTTTTCTCAGACTTTGGTGTTACTCTATGGTACCCCAGTCCAGGATCAAGATAAGAGACTCAAAACTAAATAGATCAGTATAATAACTATGGGAAAACTCATTGAAGGAAGATCAAGCCCAAAAATATCTTCTGCAGAATTTGAGTAAAGCATCTTTATTGAAGCCGTCTTAGCACAATGTACTGGTTTGGTCTGGCATAGACTTAGTGTGGTTTTCTAGATGGTTTTAGAGAAGCTGGCTACAATATCTCAGGTGGGTTGAGGTTTCAGTTAGGTTTATTTTCAGCAAGCCTGTCTCCAAACTAAAAATGATCTGTGTAATACCAGTAAAGCTCAAAAATGTTAATGCTGGATTTCTGTTATCAAATTTTTTTAATACTCAAGTTCAAGATTTTTAGTTGTTTCAATGAACAAATGTAATTTGAAGCTACTGTAGGAGACCGTGCTATTTAGAGACCTTCTACAGTTCTTTAGATTATTTTAAATCTTTAATGGATGCACATACATAAACTATGAGTCAGCATCTGACACTTGCTGAAAGCTAAATTATGTCCCGGGGACTGCTGAAAACATATGTTTGAGACTTTTCTGAACCAGCTGATAGTGGAATGTAGAATCCATCTCCTTTGAGACGCTCAAAGTTTAAATAAGCACCGGATATAAACTCTGTGATAGCTGTTTATTATTAGTAGTCTGAGGAGTACACATCTGCACTGACAAAATCGTTTTCCAAGGGGTGGAGGATGGACTATTGGATGACTTTTTATGGCAACATACCCATTTCAAGAGTGAAGTGGTGTAGGGTAGACTTGTTAGTTGATGTGTTAGGATATATACACACCTTTTCTGGACTCAGTCAGGAGAAGTACAGTTCAGGAAATGATTGGAGGAGGATATGTAAGAAAATTTTCTATTTAAGAAGATGCTTCTGATCCTGAAGGTAAAAGTACATGTAAAATGGTTTACTTCATGGCTCAAGCTTGACATACAGGTTTTAGCTTCCTGCTATGGACTTACAGCATCTGTTCTATTTCCTTTTCTACTTGGTAGTTTTTGTCAGTTGCCTTTGCTTGTGCTGATGAGTGCTAAAGCAGTGACCAAAGGTCAGCAAATAGATTTAATACAGGTACAAGGAGAGTTACAAAGTTATGAGGTCTCTTTAATGCCTTTTGAATTTAGAGATCAACAAGCCAAGAAACCAAGTCACTGTGAAGGTTACACTTGGGAAAGTGTTCTGACTGGTCCTTTTTAGCTTGTTGGTGGTTCTGACTGGTCCTTTTTAGCTTGTTGGTGTTAGTGTTAAGCCTCCATCTCTAATTTCTCAGTTGTCTGCTGACCAATTTGTTACTACAGGTGATTCCATCTATCAGTGTATTTCCAGTATTCTCATCCTGTATCTTGCCCTGTCTGATGAGGAAAAAGATGCATGGACATCATCTGCTGCCTACGCTGACCTAATCAGCTGGTGCTACTTTTAAATTTTTTTTCCGTTTTAGGCTGCAGAATGACATTAGTTTTATTCAATACCTTTTTTCATTTTACATTTCTAGCAATGAAGCCTGTATGGCACCTAGTCTTTTTTTCTCAGTTGTTCTCAGGTTGAGCATTTTGTATGTTCTGAGGCTATAAATAAAAGTAGTGATTTTCCTAAACTATCCTCTGGCTGCAGCATGTATCCTTTACCCTCACAAAGATTAGGCTGCTAGTGATAGTGTTAAATAATCTTTGGCAAAATGGAGCCAGTAGGACTTATCCTCTAGGAAGAGGTTTTTTTGGTCATTTGGGAGGTTTTTGAGAGGTGATGTCCAGGAAAAAAATCTCTCTTAGTAAAGATTGCTCTTTCCCTACAACCTCATGTCTTTATGGAGCTCTTAATCATGTTCCAAAATGTTGCTGCTGTGAACCTCAGCATCTTTGCTGTGACCTAGCTGACCCATTCCAGTGTTTTGGACTCAGCTTAGGGTGAATATTTTGAAAAGAGCTGGGAAGTGAGATAAAGCAGAAATAAAGCCCTTATCAACATGAACAAATAGAGGTAAAAGAGTGAGGGAAGAAGGGGCTATGAAATATTTGTGCTGTAATTACAGCTGCCTCAAGAGTAAGGGTTCTTCAAATATTTCTTAAATAATTAGGGTGGAGGTAGGGTGGAGGCTATGAGGGAGGGAGGAAAAACCAAAGTAAATTACTTTGGTGTGGCTCTGCTTCTGCAATTTGTTTATGAGGGTTTTTTTCTTACTTGTTATTGTACTGATAACTGGAGGTTTTAAAGCTTGATCTCTGGAGAGCTGGTATGCTGAGTATTTCTGCATTTGGCTTACGAGGAGGCAGCTCTTTTCTAAATCTTAATCTCATGATATTAACTGTTTCTTATGCTGTTTTCTTTTGTTAGCCATTTTTTAGTGTCTTGCGTAAGCACTCTCCAGTCAGCCGGGCTACCACTGGTAATGGAAATATTTCAGTTGTCAAGTGCAAATGTTTTGTCCCTTTGGATGTTGTTGCCTTGGATTCTCTGTAATAGTCTAGTATGTTGACCTTTTTCTGTTTAGTTGGGACTGCATGTGGTATTTTTTTCAGAAGTTTAAAGTCACTACTGCTGGCAGCTACCTCTGGGTTAGAACTGGTTTTTGGTAAAGCATTGTAGGATCAATGTTGCTAAATAAACAGTTAGGTCAGGTGTCAGTTGTGAAAGGGATGGCTTGCTGCTTATTATTATTGCAGAACATAAAATTCAGTTTGCAAAGGTGGATGAGGAAAGTAAAGTACACAAAATCAGGGGCTGCCTTCCAACAATAAAATAGGTATTTAAGAAATGAAGAACAGAATAAAATAAATATTTTAATAATGTGCATTTTAATAAAACAAAACTTTATCACCAGTTTCACTTGCAATAAACTGCTCTCTCATACCTTTTGAAATGGATTTGTGCTAAAATTGGTCTCTAAAACCAATACAGCTGGAAGAAGGGCAAAGCACTGAAAATGTCCACATTTTCTTCACACCTTCAGTGATACTTTTTCCATTGTTTCACAAATTTTTTGGGTTTTCTGTGTAACTTATAGTTTAACTACTTCTTTAAAATGTTCTTTTTACTTTTTATTTTTTAGGTCAACTGTACAAGCTAGAAGGGCTGAAAACCATTGCTGTCACAACCAATGGGATCAACTTAACCAGACTGCTGCCCCGGCTGAAGGAGGCAGGACTGAATGCCATTAACATTAGCCTGGATACTTTGGTGCCAGCTAAATTTGAGTTCATCGTCCGAAGGAAAGGTACAAACTTGTCTTCTAAGGCAACTGTATTGATACTTGCAGGAATGTTGTGAGTTGCTTACTGTATCTTTCACAGTCAGTTACTTTGGTAGGGAAGTGAATTGCTATCCTCTGAGACCAGGAAAAGTAGTCTATACTAGCTTATTCAGTAGTGACTCTTTTTCCATCTTTCTGTAATGCTTAGGCCGGTAGAGCCCCTTTTGCTGGAGCTGGTGAAGTAGAAGATGCTCAACTCATCACAGTTAGTCATGTGGTTAGTCATATAATCTATAACTGGTTAGTCCTAGATCTCAAGAGGACTCTCCAAATCTTGTGTTGGTGTTGTGTGCTGCTCTTCTTTAATACTGTTCAAAAAACCCAGATGTTTCTGCCATACCATCCGGGGACAAAAGATGCCACAAGAACTGAACTTCTTGTCATGAACAGTGGAAGTTTCTGGAAGTTATATTTGGGGTGTGCTAGCAGTGGTCTCACTTGTGGTTAGTGATGTTCTGTATCCACTGCTTTTTAATAGGAGGTAATTTGATGAGGGCTGCAATTTGCCTGAGGAAATTTAAGCAGGGCTTATGGCTTTGTAACTTCTCTCCCACTGAGCAAGTAATTCCAAATAAAATTTCAAAAATGCTTGGATATGCCCAGTGTTACAGATTCTTGTTTAAATGAATCCTGAAGCTGATCGTAGAGCTCAGCTTCATGGTTGGGCTTCCTTCCAAACTAAAACTGATTAGATGTTGTATCATTCTCCTTCTGTCCAGCAACGTGACTTCAGCAGTCTGTGAGCATCTAATTCTGACAAAACCTCTAAGTAGCCACCAGATGGTGCAACAGCCTCAGATAGATGTAGGGAAAGTATTGTAGAAATTTGGAATGCTGTGAGAAGTAAAGACAGCATTTGAATCACTGCTATCAAACCAAAGTTCTGCTGGCAGGTGCAGAAAGGTGTCCTTGTCAACAATCTCTGTGGGAGCACTACTTCAGGTTTCTGTGTCGTGGTGCAGAAATCAGTTCTTGTCATAAATCTGACTGGAGCCTTATCCTTCCAGTGTAGGCTATTGCACTAATCTGGTTGTGTCATGGCACAGTTGGCTCCCAGAGTGGTGTCTGGGAGTATCTAATCACAAGCAAGCGTTGACTATGCTCTTTCCTTCTGCTCTCTGTGTTTGAGTACTACCTGGTTTGTGATGTTCATTAGGAACAAGCCCTTCTTTTGCCACTGAAGGGGCAAATGTGAGCCTCCAGCTTCCTGAATTGTAAGGCCAGAGATCTTCATATGTGATTAGAAGCTGTTAGGAATGTGCTGCTTGTAAAGTAAACTAAAAGTTATTAGGGGATGAGGGTAATTTTTGTTTATATAGGTGTTCTCTTCCCTCTTTAAAGAAAAAAAGATCTTTTACCAACAAATAGACAAATTGCTCAACTGAACAGCATAGACAATGAATAGGGAAATTTCTATTACTCAGTATTTTTAAAGAGAAGGAAAAAAAGTCTCCAAATCATAGATTTTTTGTTTTTCGTAAGTAGAGATCAGGTAAAAATAGTAACATTGAGTTCTGTTGGTTTGGGCTATTTTCTTTTTTTTTTCTTTTGTTAAGGTTAAAGGCTGAAATTATGTAAAATACTTTTTTTTTTTTTGGGGGGGGGTTTTATTTACTAGGAGATTTCCAAGTATGGAATGAGCAGAGAATAAAGTGCCTGCCCTACTGAGCTACCCTGTCTCCTTTGGCAGTTCCAGAGGCAACAAGATATAGCTCTGTTAAGGTGAGAGGGATTCCTGGTCTTGGACTCCTACAGGCTGATAACTTCTCTGGAAAGTAAAGGTAGCATCTGATTATGGAGCTTACCAGGAACTTGAGAAACTTGGAATAATTTTTCTGTTTTGCTGGAAAGTTGATCTAGGATTTTAAGAAGATGCAGAAAATGTGTATCTTTGGTGCAGGTGCCCTGCATCACTTCTGCTCCTACTTGCAAGTGGTTGGGATAGACAAAATGACTGTGAGATCATCAGAGATTTCACTGATGTGTGAAAGCACTTTAGAGTACCATAATATTTCTACTTTTCCCAATCTACCAAATTCTAGGGGATGAAAAAATGAAAACTGCTTTCATGCAGGTAGCCAGTCGAACCTGTTTCATGGCCTGTCCCTTTTTATTGTGCGTGTGTGTTTCATACAAGGAAAATGAGGCAACGTACTATAATTGTATTATTAAACGTAGGCCTGAAGCCTTTTTTTCCTGTAAGGCTTAAATGCTGGGAGGTTTTTTTCCACATAGGGTTTTTCTGGATGGCTCTAAGGTTCTCTGTACTAAAGCTGGCTAAAGTTCTGACTTCAGAAGAGATCAAATATGATGAAAATACTGAAATTTTTCATTGGGTGAAAGAGGAGAAGTGGTTGCTTCCTGGCCTTTTTAGTTATGTTGAGTCCTCCTTTTATTTATGTTGTTTAGTCCTCCTTTCTGTAATCCTGAGGTCATACATAAGATTTTCTGAGTAGTTGCAGAGATTTTTGATCCCATTCATGGCTCTGGCTTGTGCTTACAGCAGTGTATCGTTGTCTCTGTTGCCACAATCTGCCTGCAATCTTGCTTAATTGGATTGAGATCTACCACAGGTGCTGGAAACTTCTTGGGCACATGCACAAGTGGATGGTGATTGAGTGACAAGCCATAACTTCAAACAGTTGTTTGCAAGAGTTACTTCACTGTGTGAGATAACTTTGCTCTTCACCATTCTTTTTGCAGCCAAGATTAGCATTAGAACTGGCTTATGAAATAATTGTATCTTCTGCTTTCCTATGTCCATGCTTTATGATGCCTTTACAAGCCAGAGAGCACTGAAGTGGAATTTTTGTCCCTTTCCTTTTGTTTTTTTTTCTGATTTTGGATGCATCCGATACTAAGTATGGACAGAATACTATTGAGTTACTGCTTTTTTCTGATAAAACACCTACACAGTAGTGAAGGTATGATCTGTTCACTAGAGAATCTGAGTTTCCAGTAGATCATAGATAGGGAAAGGAGGGCGATGGACCTATGCAGAAACACACATGACTAGAAGCAGCATGGGGATTGTCAGCACAAAATTCTGAGACATACTGCCCCCTTATTAGCATGTGTAAAGTATTTGCTGTTGAAGAGTACAGCTTTGGAAGAAGGACCTCATTCTCATACAGTGTTTGGTCTCTCATACCTGAGTTTCATGTGCAGAACAGGAATGGAACTTAGTCTAGAACCTGCCAGGGTATAAGAGGCATTCACAAACATGGAGCGAGCAGCTGAGCGCTCACCAGAAATGTGTGCCCAGAGCTCGGGAGTTTGCTGTCTCATTCTTGCTCACCTCTGTTCTCTGCCAGCTGCTGAGTGTGGCAGGGAGGGAATAATAAGCCAAGTATGAAATTGATGTCTTGATGAAAGGTCTTAACTTTAAACAAAGTTGACGGAAGGGGTGGTTTGGATGAGATCATTAAGAGGCTTTCCTAAATGACTTTGGAATTCTTAAACTGCATTGTTGCTTTATTTTTCTTCCAACTTTAAGGGGTATGTGTAGGGGCAAAGATACTTGCCCTAATTTAACTATATCTTTGTGTTTGAGAGCAGCTGGGAGGTGTAGGGCACACTAAATAGTAGGATGAAACTGGGTACTTCATTCCTTTAAGTCACTGTAGTTTTTGACATCTTTCATTTGTTTTCAAGGGTCAAAGGCCAACTGAATTGCTTTCCTAAATGCTCTAATCCCTGCCACATTTTGTTCACTAATTTCCCATGTTTAGTCATAAAAATGATGATCCTGAAAAATGCTGCCTCTGATCTTCTGACTAATGGATAGTCAGTTGCTTTAGGAAGCCAATTACATCTGTAGCCAGGGTTGAACAGCGAATCAGGAGCTTTTGTTTGTTCCTAAACCCACTCCACCCCAAATGTACTTTGGAAAAATCCTTTTAAAATTCACTTAGCAACATTGCTGTCTGATTCAGAAAGTGAAATTCTGCCATTGTAGAAAAGACATGAGCCATTACTATAAAATAAACATTAATTTATTATTCTTTCTTCATTGTATCTGGAGGCAGTTCATAAATTCTTTCCACTCCCTTTAAGGAGAATGTCACACAAGGAAAGCTGACTTGCTGACTTACAGGGAAGTTGAGAGTCATATGCTAATAATACGTGGATATCCAAAGATGTAAAAAACCATACCAGTATTGTTGATTACTCAAATACCAGTTAAATATTGATCTCAATGACTTGGACACAGTAATCCTGGTAGTCTTTGGGAGTTGTGAGGGGGGGTATAATTAAGGCCTCTTTATTTGCATCTCTTCTTACTTGCAGCCCTGCCTACTGAATCAGTTTGGTTTTTATTTGTCTTGTACTTAATAACCTCCTTTTGCATTCTGCTTTGAAACAATAAAAATTGTTTTTCACTCTTTTTGTATCTTAGGCTTTCACAAGGTAATGGAAGGAATCCACAAAGCCACTGAACTTGGCTACCATCCTGTTAAGGTAAAGACAGTGCTTATCTACTCTGAAACTGTTGTGTTTTACCATATGTACAGTTCACCTGATAAGGAATTTATTATATTCCATCTTACTTCCCACCCCACCTCGTGAATAACTTTTAGTGAAACTGGAGAAAAACTTGAAGATCACATCAAGAAGTAGCAAGACTTCATACCACCTCCTTGTGAACCTGGGGGTGCAGGTTCATACTGCCTCAGCCTGCCGATTGTGTCACCACAGGATGGCTCTGCTCTGTCCTTGCCTCTTCCTGCCTTCTGTCTTGAATAGGCATTTATCTGACCCAGCTCTGAATCTGGCCAAGGCAGTTAACTGGCAGGAACTACCCTGCAAAAATACATTTATTTTTTCCTGTTTTTTTCTCCTTTAGCTTCTCATAGCAGACTATTTTGAGTGCCAATGTGAGAGGGAAAGCAAGTTTGAGGGTGCAGGTAGACAAGCTTCACTACAACGTGAAACTTCACTCTAACTCAGCTATTTGCAGTCCTGCAGCTGTGGTTCCCTTCAGTTTCACCAGTGCTTTGGAAGTTCTATTACCTGTAAGTGGCTTAAGCTATACAGCTGTGAAAAACATTTGAAATTAAAATAGGTTTTAGGCTTTCCTGAAAGCTCTTAAGAGCTGTAATAGGTGATGTTTCGACATACAAGGCTGCCTTGCTAACTGAAGTATTTTAGCAACTCCACAGCCCTCAGTTGTTCTTCAGATATAGCACAGAGGACATAAGGCTCCAATGTAAATATTGTTTATGAGGAATATGTGGAAAACTCAGTGTTAACCTCTCTTTTGGAGGAAGGCAGGGCTAGTTATCCTGTAGCCTATGGTTATGGAGTGTGCTATGAACACTTCCTGGTCCAGGGAATTTGCCTATGATCTGCCAGAGAGTGCTGTAGAAAGTAACTTGCCGGTACTTTTACAGAAGCCACCCAGTGTAGAACTGGGGAATGGAGTTGTCATTTTAAACAGTAAAAGCAGCCATACCTTAGATGGGTACGTCGATGTTTGTGTTACCTGGCTTTTGTATTGGTTTTCCATGTAGCAAGACAACTTGAACAACTTTAGTTAGGTTGGATGTAAAAACTTAGATGAGTTAGGCAGAAATGATCATCCATACCACTGCAATCCTGCCACCTTCTCTCGTCATTTTTTCTTTCAAAAAAAAGGTTATTTCTAGCTATGTTGCCTTCTGCAAGGACTATGAAACCTTGTGTAAATGGAAAGAAAGTCATGCTCTGCTCACTAATTTCAGGTGTCTGCTTTACCTGCAGGTGAACTGTGTGGTGATGCGAGGCTTCAATGAGGATGAAGTGCTGGACTTCGTGGATTTCACAAAGGATCTGCCCCTTGACGTGCGGTTCATAGAATACATGCCCTTTGATGGTAAGTACTGCTGCTTTGAGATTCCTCTTGGACAGAAGTGGGCTGGTTGGTGGATATTCACCCCATAAACTTGTCTCTGGAGGTTTTGGTAAGCTCTTTTAGGGAATTAGGAATTGCCTGAAGTTTTATGTTGTATCTTTTGCAGCTTATCTTCTTCCCTCGATAAGCTGTAGAAGGACTAGTTGGGGCTGGGACACCTACAGCTAAAGTGAAACGTGGAGAATGTGAAGGTGGTTCTCTACTGATTAAGAAAATAAAATCCAGAGTCTAAAGTTAGTCTGGTTTTGTTAATTCTAGGCAATAAATGGAACTTCAAGAAGATGGTAAGCTACAAAGAAATGCTTGATACAATTAAACAGCGATGGCCGGAATTGGAGAAATTACCCTGTGAGACTTCCAGCACAGCCAAGGTGGGGTTGGACAGAAAACATGTGCAACACAGCCCCATTCCTTCCCTGCCCCAAATCCCCAAATTCTCACAAGTTCAGCATTGATATCTGACAAGCAAAGTGATAAGTACTCAGTGTAGTAACTCTAGGGTTTTGGTCAAGCTGCCTGCATGAGACTTGATGCTTACTGAGTGCTAGTCACAGTCTTTACCTTTATAAATATAATGTGTTTTCTAGATGTATTTTCAGTCAGATAGAAAGAATGCCAGGCCTGTATCCTGTATTTACAGCTTTTGAAACTTTTGTCAGTCTACGTCTGGACATTAACAATCCTGATGGAACAGTTGTTCAGTGAAAAAACTATTGCTTTAGAGTGTACAGTGTCAAATGGGGCATTTCTAGCTCATGCTCCCTACTGGCATCACCTGTTAGTTGATAACTGCAAGAGCAAGCATTTAACAAGTTTGGGAATTTCCAGAAACAGGGCAGAATAGACTGCAACACCTGACAAAACTGATTTTGCTTTTTTTTTTTTTCCTTGATATGATCTTAGGGCTGAAGAAAATCTATGTTAAAATAGATTTTCTGGTGTTAGGCAAGTGGAGCTATAAAAGTTAGGAGTCTGTATTTGACTCTTTTGTTTTTTCTCCTCTGCATTTCTTTAGAGTTATAAGGTGCCACATTTCCAGGGACAAATCAGCTTTATCACCTCCATGTCAGAGCACTTCTGTGGATCCTGCAATCGGCTGAGGATAACAGCAGATGGGAACCTAAAGGTTGGTAGTGAAACAGGATTCTCTTCGATGTCATGCAGTGAAAATAGTGTTGAAATTCATCCCCTTAAAGTAGCTGGGAGGTAAAGATGCATAATTATTACCAGCTAGCTCCTGTTTATTTATTCTGTATGTATTCTTGTTCCATCTTGTCAGGCTGTTAGGGAGATGTTACCTCACCTTTTTTTCAGTTTCTCTGTTTTGCTACCATAGTTAACTTCAGTTGTAAAACATGGTTGCAAGGCCAGTAAATATAAATATTTATTCTAATCTTTGATTCAAAATCATCTTAAACACGTGACAAGCAGATGAGTTCCCATTAAAAAAGGGTCCAAGCAGCTGTGAGGGCTTGGCTTTTGCATTCCACAAGGATCCTGTCTTGTTTCCCAAACAACTTGTAACTCTTCTTCTTGAAGAGCAGCCTGTGCATTTGCTCAATGACTGTAGAACAAGGAGGGATAACCATTTCCTGCCACGTTGAAACTGGCAGTTTCTGGGGGAGAATTAAAGTTTTCAATTAAAAATTGGCACTTATGCATTGTCACCTGATATTGACAACAGCTGTGCTGCTGCCTAGTGTCAGATGGTTAAGGCAGCCTGAAGGCCCAATGAGCTTAGGCTGCATAAACATCCCGGGCTGTCTGCGTGTACATGAGGAGAGATAAAGAAAACAATCTCCATAAATGTTCCCTTCAATAGGGTAGGCGTCTTCAAAGCTCTTCACTCTGTGGTTAGTACAAAATATTTGTAAAAGTAATTTATTTTATTCTTTCTCATTTCTCCTCTTCTGCTTCCCTGGGTTGACTGCAGGTGTGCCTTTTTGGGAATTCAGAAGTGTCCTTGAGGGATCACCTACGGTCGGGTGCCTCAGAGGAACAGTTGATTCGAATCATTGGAGCAGCAGTGGGCAGAAAAAAGAAACAGCATGCTGGTATGTTCATTGTACTTGAGAAATAACAGGAGTGATAGGGAAAACAATGTCCTGGTACTTGTAACCTTCCATGAGAGTTAGAATCCAGACTGTCTGAAAGACTTTCAGACTAAATTTTGTTCTCAAATAGATGCGAATACCACTGCTCACGACAACAACGGCAAAGTGTAAAGCTAAGTAGTTGCACTGAGTCCCTTTTTTTTTAAATTAGTGTGCTGTAAAAGAAGTATTAAGACGAAATGGAGCTGTCAGTCCAAGTACTGTATTAACATGTTTCTAGAAGTGACAAATCTCGTTTTCACTATGCAGGAGTTTGTGGGTACTCATCTAGTGCTCTGCATAAAGTCATGACACAAGGTCCATGATGATGCTGTCACATCCTCAGGCTGTATTTGTCTTTTCTGAATTTATATTGATATAAACATTCACATCTGAACCTAACTGTATTTTTGTAATCTGGCTCCAGCTGGGAATGCTGATTTCTTGTACATGAACTGGCTTTATGGTCATGGATTAGTCCCCTCTACACTAAAAATACACTTTGGCCCTTTTGTTTTCTTGAAGATTCTGACAGATTAATAACAGTAGATTTTTCCCTTTTTTCCTAATGTATGAAACTAAATTTAAAGGTAGCTTTTACTAAGCTTTTAAATCTAAGCGTGGACTAATTTGCAAAGTACATTGGTCTAACCCAGATAAAATAGTGCCTTGTAAACCTAAGGGAAGGGGTGGAGGGATTGGTTCCTTTATTTGTAGACCATTTATTTATGAATTCTGGTTTGGGAAAGCAGGGGGTGGATGGGGAAGAGTCTACTAAAGGCATTTTGCCGTCAGCAGCATTTACCTGACGTTGTCTGTCTTCTCCCAGTTTGCATTAATCTCAGTACTATCCTTAGGGCTTTCTGTGATTTAGCTTCTTACAGTTTATCTATAGAATTAGAACAGTCAAATACCATTGTTAGAGACAAGATAGTCTCAAATTGATTGAATTCCATAGTAGGTAGACTGTATTTCACATTATGGCAAGCTTTCTGGGAAAGAGTTCTGCAGTGTGATAGACCCATAGCAGCTGGATGCCCGGAGACTTGGGCAGCTATAGTTGTAACTAATACCACACTGGATTCCCCCTCCTCCAGTTCCCTTGGTCTTTACTGAGCTTTGTTTTTCCTAGCATGCAGGTTGCACTGTGAAGAGCAGAAAACTGAATATGTAAACCAGATGCATGACTTAAAGCCTAAAAAGACGGGATTTTTATGTGTTCCTTATTTTATTTCTAGGCATGTTTAACATTTCCCAGATGAAAAACCGGCCAATGGTCCTGATTGGTGGGTGACAAATCAGTACGTAAAAAACATACAATGATTTTGTTCGGTTTCTGTCTTTGGGGGAGCAGAGTAGATTGGGCTTCTAAGTCTAGCTTGTGGTTCTGCCTTAGGTTTAGGCAAAGAGATGGGCTTCTTAATTAAGCAGTTCTATTTAACACGCTGAAGTGGAAGAGGAGGAAAGGTTTAATGTCCCTACCAAGCCTTACCCGGTTTTCCAGTTGACAGCCCTGGTTTTGTTTTCTCTAATTATGACAATTCATTACATTTTCCAAAGGGATAATCAACTTCCCTACATTATTTCCTATCAGCTTAAGAAGAACAGTATAGTTATTTATAAGACAGTTTGGGGTGAATTTTGACCGCATTGCCGTATAAATATAAAGGATGCAGAATGGAGTTTTATCCATGTATTAAGAAATTCAACTTTGTTTATAATATATATAGAGCCAGCAAGCTGAAAGAAATGCAAGTGTTCCTACCTCACTACTACTTCAGAATCTGAGATGTGGGGCTTCGTTCTTTTGAAATTGCCTCTTATTGCTGCAAAGTGTCAGAACATAACCATGAAAGACCTATGAACCAAGAGCCTATCATTTCCTTCTAGTGCCTGTTGAAGCTTTTTGCTCGCTCTCCATTCTGCCTGAAGCTCTGTTCATGAGTGATGTAGCACTGCTGGGGTTCTCTTACTGATTTTTAACATCTCCTTCAGTGTGATTTTACCTCCTCCATACCTGTGTTTCCCTGTTCTGTAAGATAGCTGTCTTTCCAAAGACCTTAAAAAATGGTTACAAGAGTTAGCTTTGTGAGGTTAATTGCAAGATGTTTTGTTGTGCCTTATCAACAATGTGTGGGGAGAAGAAAAAACAACAAAATAAAGGTGAAAGACATGATCACTATGTTTCAAATCCAAACTTTCATCCTCCCATTGATATTTTGGAGCAGGTTAGCTGCTGGGCAGCTTGAAACACAGCTTTTAAAACAGGTACCCTTGGGGAAGGGAACATGCATTAATTTGCCGATCTTTGCAACAGGTGTTATATCAACAGCTACTCTATTTTTAAACCAAGCCCCTAGGGCTTGTACTTTTGTTGCCTTTATTGGGAAATAGGATACACAGAGGTCCTTAACACAGGTCTTCATTGGGAATGTTTTTCACTTGGTGCCCCACTTTAAAGGGCCATCATTTTCCATGTTGACTGGTGCAAGATTGTCTTTTTGAGTTTGCTTTTGTTGTCTTGTATTTGGCCACTGCCTCATTGTGTTCCAGAAAAAGGGTAAGGAGGACCCTTTGTTTAAAGTGTGTGTTGACTTACTGCGTGAGGGAAAAAGTTCGTTGGGGTTTTTTTGGTAAGATGAAAAATACTATAGGAAACTCTTGACAGCTCACTGGGACCTGCGTAATTTTTCAAGTTGCTTTTGAAAGAATTCCCACACTCCAAAGTTAGCATTCATAGCAATGTTTGGATGTCTACAGATCAGATCAATCCAATTTCCTTTTGAAAAGTGCTTTAACATTGTCTGACATGCAGTGAAAGAGGCAGCCCGTCCAGGTCTTCCTCCTTCAGCTGTTCCATCTCCCTTTGAGCCTGACTGCTGGCAGTCAACGCATCAATGGAGAGACTGGAGATGAGTGGAGAGTATCCCACTGTGACACATGGGGAATCACTGGGAGATTTCCTAATTGTGTTTTGAATTGCTTACAAACTTCAAATAATGCTGGCGTGCAAGCACTCAGTGGGGGTGTGTGTGTATGGAATTAATTTAATGAAATTTAATGAATGCTGTGGAAATCACTAATTGGTTTTGCTAGACCCAGTAAGCCAAACCTGGCGTCTTCCCTGCACTGCTGTTGTCTAATCCTTTGCTATATGGTTTGTATCTTATTTCCCTTAATCAAAATATTCCTTTTGGCAGGTTCTTTTTCTCCTGGGTTCACTTCAGTTATGGGAATTTCCTCATTAATTTAAGTATCTCCTGCCTTCTTTTCTCCCCCTGAGACGGTGCTAGTTGAAAGCTGACACAATTAAACCTGAGGTGCAGTAATAAGATAAAAGGAGATGGAATTTGTCGGATGGTTTCAATATATGGTGCAGTAGAAAACCTTTTTTTTTTTTTTTTTTTGTAGGTATATGAGCAATTTGGGTGCAAATAGAGATGACTAGGTACAACTTCAAGAAGTGTAGGTTGTTCATAAAAGCAAAGATGCTTTGCACTCATGACTGTCTTTTGCTGCCTGTTTACTTCCCACTCTGCTTGAGCAAACTTCTCTCCCTGCTCCCACCCACATGTGTTTACCCTGTGGAAGGAAGTACTTGTCTGCCTTTGCAGTCTGGCTTCTCCTGAAAACAAGACACTTTTACAGGGGTTTAGCTTCAGCTTTAAAGCTAATCAAGGAATCCAGAAGAACAGAGTGCTTTGAGTTCCTGAATTTTAAAAGGAATACTCATGTTAGGCCCCACTATGAAAAGAGAGAGCAAGAGAAGAGGAATAAGAAAAATACTTTTTGGTGCGCTTCTAAAGCACAGCAATATTGCACTCAGTTTATATCCATTTAATCCCATTCCTCTGAGGTAAACACATGCCTGCAAATTTGCAGGAATCTTAATTTTAGTGGATAGGCCATCAGCTGTAGAGGGAAAAAAAGGCCTTTGCCTGAATTTAGGTTATTGCAGTGATTAAAATAATGAAATCTATGGTTGATTGAATCTTCAGGAACGGGTACTTTTCAACCAATGTTTGGAGGGTACTCTGGATGAAAATGGTGCTAAGTGCATCAGTCTTGCTTTAGCAGAGGCTGGGACTAAAAAGGAAGAGTTTGGTGGGTTTGTTTTTAAAAAAAGAGGGAGGAGCACGATGAGACCTTTGTCCACACTGTGTCTTGTTGTTGTCATGTGGACACTCCCTGGGCAGCAGAGGTAGCTCAGCAATGTGCAGAGGGGCAGGAAGCTGCTTTGATGCACCCATGGATAGGCTGAAAAGGGAGTCCTGGAATACCAGAGCTACCAAAGAAGGTTATTGAGCACAACCAAATTCCACATTTCTCAGAGCAGAAAGAGGAGGAGCTTCAGAAAAAGAGAAACATGCATATCAATAGTGCTGTTAAGCCAGGGCTTAGCCACTTACCTCTATACTGTTTTCTTTACTTACAAAACATTTTATTCACTCTTACGTGAAAGAGACTCCTTCTGTCTTCACACTTGGCATTTAGCCCAGTGCAAATGCCAAAAACCAAAGGATTAAATGGTGAAAAGGGCCAGGAGGGCCTACTACCTCTCTGCCAGCTGGGAGTTCTGCCAGCTCAACTTGGAACATGCTTCTGAGTAGATTTAAAATCTATCTGTCAGTGAGGGCACTGTGGTTTTTCCAGTGCTTAAACTTCAGCTGTCATTAATGTGTTAAGAGCTGGCAATATGAGAGGTTCCCATCACTCTCTGAGCATGTAGACAGTGCAGTTGCAGGGCTTCTGGTCCCTGCTGTCCTCAAGTGCTGGCATGACCCTTCCCTGCAGAAGGAGATGAAAGGAGGAAGTGCAGCCGCCTGTGCTGGGAGGGAGGTGTTTGGAAAGGCAGAGTTGAGAATGTGAATGTAAGAATTTCCTATTAACCCTGCCAAGCTTTTGAAAGAAGGCTGGTGCTGGGATGGTCCCAAATGGATGCTGAGATGCTGTGACTCACTTTTCTTCAGAACTGATGCTTCTATAAGCTTTCTTGGCTGCTGTTTCTCAAAACGTGTTGATGCTTTTAGAAAGTAAGTTGTTTCTTTTTGTCAGGGGCCTTGAAATGAGTGTTCTGAGTCTTGAGGTTTGTAATAGCAAACGAGGAAATGCAAGGAACTGATGAGAGAGAAGAGAAGAGAAAGAGCTTGAGGAAAAAAGTGGGTATATGCAGGCTTATTGAGGTTTTTGGAACACAGGAAGTCCCAAGCAGTGCTCTGACAGGGTTCTCAGCTGCTACAGGCATCTTAGCTTTCCAGTTAGTAAGATGTTCTTTTCATGTTACTTTTTGTTTTTTCCCCAGAGCCTGCATTGGTGTCATTCCCACTATGCCAAGACGCCCTACAGAATCCCCCAAATGCAAAACAGTGGGGCCACACATTTAGCCATTGGCTGACTTTGAGAGCAAGTTTACCCAAACAAAAGGGAAAAGCATCAATGAAAAATAAACTTACAGGACAACTTTTCCTCCCAGGATCTCACCCAGAGAAACAGTGGCATATAGCAACAAGAATTCTACAAACCCAGCTCCGAGGCTACTGTGTCTTCCAGAAGGACCCAAGCTCCACATTTGATACAAAGTGCCTTGATGCTTCTGTTGGCCAAGTTTCTGTGGACCATCAGTTCAAAGAGGCATGTTCAGGATCTGAATTCCATACCAGGGATTCAGGATCTTGCACCAGGGTACCTCGTGCCTCTGACAAGTTGACTCACACTGATGAGGAAGGACGGGCCACAATGGTTGATGTTGGAGGGAAGCCAGATTCCAGAAGAACTGCTGTTGCTGGTGCTGTGGTCCTCCTGGGTGAGAAGGCATTTGGGATGGTGAAGCAAAACCAGGTGAAGAAAGGGGATGTGCTGGCAGTAGCCCAAATTGCAGGAATTCAGGGAGCCAAGCTGACCAGCCAGTTGATCCCATTGTGTCACAACATCCCCCTGTACAATGTCGAGGTGTCTCTGAGCCTGGATGAAGCCAGACATGCAGTGGTGATTCGCAGCGCCTGTCACACGTGGGGGAGGACAGGTGTGGAGATGGAGGCTCTCACAGCCGCCAGCCTGGCTGCGCTGACCGTGTACGACATGTGCAAAGCAGTCACTCACGACATCGTCATCCAAGAGCTGAAGTTGCTTAGTAAGACAGGTGGGCAGAGGGGAGACTTCTCAAGAGTCTAGATAATATCCAGATACCTCCAGCCCTCCAAGTGACCACTGCTCCTGTTCAGCCTCTTACAGAAGTCCTTTTGCTCAGCTGGTGGGCTTGGAGACCTCAGCAGGTACAGCAACGCCATGTCTCCAGCATTGCCTTACTCTGTCTGCTCCCTGCTGGGTGAACAGTGGAGCCACTTATCCCTGTTGAAAACCATGTGTGTTTCCTTGAGGACAGACTTCTCTACTCTGCCAGTACCTCCATTTCAGTGTCCTCGTGATGAGCTTGAGAAAAGATTCCTGCTTATACCACCGAGGTTTTTAGGTTTTGGGTTTTTTTGCCTTTGTGCTGTGAAATACACCTGCTGTCATCATACCTTGTAACTGTGAGCTCTGGAAATGAAGCAACTGCTGAAAGTGCCGTTATTTGGCAACTATTTTTAAGTCAAGGATTAAGATTTCACAATTGTGTCTGTCCATCTTTCCCTTGACCTCTTTCGTTGAATTTAGAGGGTGACAATGAGAAGAACACAGCTGGGGAACCTCCCCATACAGCAGAGATTATAAACATGGAACAGTCAGGGTCACGGGGCAGCTCTCATCCCTTTGCAGTGCTACTGGACAACAGTGGGTCATCTGGTCCAACCTCCCTGCTAAGGTTCCTAGAGCACATGACACAGGGTTGTGTCCAGACTGGAATATCTCCTGTGAGGGAGCCTCCACAACTTCTCTGGGCATCTGTTCCAGTGCTCAGTCACATGCAGAGTAAAGAAGTTCAGATGGAACTTCCTGTCCATTAGTTTCTGCCCTTTGCCTTTTGTCCTATTGCTCAGCACCACCAAGAAGAGGCTGGCTCCATATTCTTGGCATCTCCCTCTTAGACGCTGATACATTGCGATATCAGTCGTCTCTTTTGGATGCTGAACAGGCCCAGCTCCCTCGGCCTTTCCTCATAAGAGAGACACCTGCAAGTGGGAAATAATCCACATATCAGTTTCAGAAGGAAAAAAAAAATGGCAGCTGCCCAGTTTTCTGCCTTGAGTGCTCTGTAAAAAACATCATGAAGAAATGGGATTTCTGGGTTTGGAAGAATTATTTTTCTGATCTGAAAGATATGTTTTACAATGTTAGAAGCATGTTCCAGCATTTTGACCTTAGCACTGAAATACATGGATGCCCTGTCTGCATGCTTAAGGGATTAATTTTGCCATGCACGGAAGTAAGTATTAAGCTCTCCCTGACTTGAAAAAGAGATGTCATACCAAGCCCTAGAAGACTCCAAATTTTTAATGTTACAGTGCAGCTCCTAGTAACCAGCAACCTGCATAGTCCTGACAGATAAAACAGACTTTAATACTAGTGGCCACTTGGAAAATTAAGGTAGTTACTGTTGCCTCTGCCGGAGTGCTTTCCTGCATGTTTCTCTAATTTGCTTTTCATGAAGTCTTCTGTCCTTGGAGCACTTAGGTGTCCCCATAAATGTAGTAGTGGCCACACTCATGTAGCATTAATTAGCTTTTTTTTGTAATTAACTGTCCTAGATAAGAAATTACTCAACATTTTCGTTAATATTGATGGCTGCTTTTCAGATGTTATTTCAGTGCTCTAAACAGGGTGTTACTGGTTGCTTATGGCTAAAGTGAAGCCACACCTGATTCAGGGTGCTCCCTCCATATGCACAGGGTTGAAGACAACTCTAGTAAGGTCAAAGACGCTACAAAAAAATCACATTAAGCCTAAGAGGTTACTGTGAGCACACCACACTGCCACGCAGATCCTGCTCACTTAAAGTAAGCACAGGTCTCAGATGAGGAGGCAATAGATTTTACTACAGATCCTTCACAAACCTCATACACCAGCCACCAGCTACCACAAAAGGCACTCTTTCCATTGCAGGTGAATTGATTTGATTCTTTATTTGTCGTCACTGTGAGATAAGGTACGTACAGTGACAGACATAGCAGCTATAGCTGAAAGGGAAAGGAATCTGGAAAGCTTGGTGCCCAGACTCCATAAGCATTTGTACATTAATGATGTGGTTTCGGAATGGTATTCCCCACTTTAGTGTTCTGCCACTTGCTCACTCCTCCCTCTCTGTGGCGGGCTGGAGAGGAGAGTTGGAGGCACAGTAGGTAAAGATAAGGGTTCAGATAAGAACAATTTACTGGAAACAGCAGTGGAATAAGAAAATGAGCAGTAACAGCTCGATAACAGAGGGAACAGGCACTATGTGACCACTCCCTTACTGGAAGGGACCCCTTACCTGGTCTCCATAATAACCCTCCATGCTGTTAGTTATGCCACCTCCTGGCTCCTGCAAAAATTACCCATGTCCTGGCAAGAACGAGGACAATCTACATTTGCTGTTACAGTCTTGACTCCCTGTTGTTCCCAGGAGTATAGCTAGCACTGCCGGACTAAACACCAACAATCCCACCCAGTCCTGCAAATACAAAAGGCTGTGTTCATCTGTGGAACTGCTGTGCCTGCAGCACAAAAGTTTCCTTAGCTCAGCATGGAAACAAAATGCCAGGAAAAGGAAGCACATGTGTAACCTGCTAAGGCAACTGACTGACACAAGCACTTACCTCCCCTTACCACGCACAACACACCGTGCCCTCCTGGCCTGCTCCCAGGCGCTAGCTAATTTTGAAAATGGAAAACAAACTCGATGTACTCAGAAGTAATAAAACAATGCTTTGGGCATATGATTCTTTGGCTTCTGAGAAGTTTGCTGTCATTCTGTAAAGCTCACACAAAGGACTCAGGGCCACACCAGGGACTACTGAGCACACACGTGACCACCACGCACATCCCGCTACTTACGCACATTTCACTACTTCCGTGGTTTCAGAGTGGCTGGAAGTGCAGGGCAAACTGACTGGTGCCATTTTATGCTCATGTTACGTTATCAAGTCTTTAAACTATGCACATTTATAGGTAATGAACCAAACACAAGTTAACATTTTGTGAGAGGAAGGGGTTGAGAGCACTCTGTGTTTCTGTGGTGCTGGGTGGGCCATGGTATAATATATGTTGATGAACTGACTACTTTTTGGAGGCTTGCTTTTTTTGTCCACTGTATTTTTAATAAATACTAGTTGCAATGGAGTGTGGTTTGCATGACTTCGAATATCCTTTTTTATTTATCTCTGTTTTCACCCAAAAGCTTCTATGAATAGTTAACTCAGGCCAAGCAACAAGACAGGCTTTACAGTTGCATGATTAGTCAGCAATTAGCAAGGGATCAGTCATTATAAGTTACTACTATAAAGAATATTTTTTTCACTGTTGTTGAGTGAAACTCATTTTAATCTGGCTGTTCTTAAACTGTGTAATCCTTTGGGTTTAACGTCATAATTTATCATCTCTTGTCGTTATCCCAGCTTCTCCCACATGCCTGCTCTGAGCCAATGGCTGTATATAACATCACTGCATTTTGTTGCAGAACTGGGGCCTCCAGAGCTCTTCCTCCTCGTCTGAGTAACCACAACTGAAACCAAGGCTCGGGGAAGTGCCTGCATAAAAGTCCATCCCTCCTGAATCATGGATAAGCCTTAAGGGAAATTCCGCTTCTGATCCATCCAAGCTTCCAGAAAAGCTCTCTAGTCTCCTGCAACCAAGACGACACCAATGATCTTAGAGGTCTTTTCCAACCTAGATCATTCTAAGATTCCAAATGCTGTCAATCCTGAAATAAGCACAAAGCTTCATATCATTTTTCTAGGAGCAGAAACAGAGTAAAGCACCAAGCCCACCACCTCCTCCTCTTGAAGGGTGCCATAAGAGTACAAGTTGTATTTCTGTGCATGTCAAACACAACTCAAACACAAGTACTGCAGATCATGGCAACCCTCACAATACACACACAGTAGAGCTTTGGCCTGCTGGAAACTCAGTTGTCCCAGCTCATGGCCCATTTGTGTATTACAGCTAATCCAGGCTCGATCCTTTTGGGGCATCTCGGCCTGGCTCTCTTTCGTGCCCACATCCTGATACTAGTTACTCCCCTCTCGCACTGTCAAAAACTGGATGCAGCATATAAAGAAGAAGCTGGCAGAAGCTGGTCATTAAGAATTCTTAAAGAGATTAAATCTATGTCAAAAGAGCAGTGCTTTCAGGAAGTGCTGGGGGAAGGAGAATGGGCCTTGAGGGGAAGACACAACTTGAAATACCTCAGGGAGAGACCTGTTTTTCTGAATAGGGACTGTTCAAAACTGAATTCTAAATGCAACAACAGCTGAGTAGTAAAAAGAGCAATGAATTTTTTTAGCCATTGTCAGCCCCTGGTGGCCTGCAGTGATTCCCTGTAAATTCCCTGTTACTCAGCTTTACGTGGGATTCGACTGAACAGAATCTGGCCCTTGGTCCTGCCCCTTCCTTGGCGCTTTGCTGGTTCTCAGCTCCCTCTGGCTGCCTCAGCAGAGTCAGGCAGGCTTGGCACAGCTGAAAAATGGCTGGTGCATCGTGTGTGCTTTGGCCAAGACAGAGCTGCTAATTAGTTAAGTGGAAACACAGTTAGTTCACTTCCCTCCACGCACCAGAGCCTCGCTCCAAGAGCAGCTCAGCATTTCAGGGAATCTAAAATCAGAGGAATTGCTGGATGCGGGGGGCTTACCAGGTTTTCAGGGTTTTGAGGTGTCAGGTAAAACCTTCAATCTAGGTCTCAAAACCAGTGGATGTGAGGAGCACTGTGAAGTCATGACAATGGCAGGCAACACCATGACATGCCTGGCATGGTGCCAGAAAGGCACAGGATGAAGAGCTGAATTCTTTGTCACAGGCTAGGCCTGAAGGGCTTTGGGTGAACTCAGTGCACTCTGTCATGAGAGCAGATTCTTGTTTTGGGCGCAGCAAGCTTAAATAGTGGGTGGCTGAGACACAAATCCAGCTGTCTCTACCTTCCCCTGTCCCTCCATGCTGCCAGTGCCATGTTTAGAAAGCTTCCAGTTTAGCCTCTCTATCTTTGTACTTAACCTGTTTGTTCCTTTGGGGAGTAAAGGGTACCCAAAATAGTAGCAGATAAGTGCAACTGAATGCAAGTTCATGGGATGGGATGGGACAGATGCCCTGAGACACTGCTGAGCTTTCCTCCGAGCGGAGAAGCACAACAAACCAGCTCAGCTCAGCTGCGTGTGCACAACCCAACTGCAGTGGCACAGCCATGGCCATCAGGCAAGCTGCCTACTGCCCACGGCTCTCTGAGGTGCCGTCCACACAACACTTGCTCCACAGAACAAAGATTCACACTTCATGATTGCTTAAGGTTTGCTTCCAGAAACCCAAATTAGCAGCAGACACAATTGCTTTATCAATGACTCCATCAACTGAGTGGGCATGATCTCAAATTCTGGACAGCCCGCTCAAAACCAGAAACTCTCAGTACTACTAAACTCTTCCTGCATGAATCTAGCCTTAAAATCAAGTTCAACAGAAACACTCTCTTCTATACCCGCGATACTTTCAGGGTGTGCAGCTGAAAGGATGAGAGGCCAGCAAAAGCAGAGTTTGTGTTTGCAAAGTCAAGAGCAGCTTGGCTGCAGTGGGACAGGAGGTAGAGGAGGAAGAGGAGGAGATAGCAGGAGGGCCAGGCAGCTGTAAAGTTGTGTTAATATTATGCTTGGAAGATAACACAGGCTGTCAGATATGTGGCTGCTCCAGAGGTAGTGCCCTAGGCCAGTTACCTGCTGGTGCAGGTTGTGGTGAAGCTCTGTCAACACCAGCAGAGCTGTGCAGTGTCACACCAGGCAGCATCTGCTGCAGGGAGCTGGGAGAGAGGGGTTCAGCTGCACAGCTCTGACCTGCCAGTGCTGCAGCCTTAATGAACTTAGGTTTCATTATCGGGGTAATTTCAAAATTAAATAAACTCAAGGCTCCCCACGTGCACAGTTGCAGCAAGGCTGGAATTGCTGTTGTGTGAGGCAGCGCCTGGAGTTACAACACCCATCTATCCTCTCTCCCTCCATCCCCTCCTCAGCTGCCACCCACAGTCTCTGTGCTTCAGAGAACTGCACTTCCCCACCCTGGGCCTGATGCTGAATGGAAATGTTTTAGCTCTGTTTGGCTTATTTGGCTTCTGCAGATCAACCCTTGGGGCCATCCTCAGCCTAGATCCAAGAAATGAGCTGTGCTGAGGGAAGGGAATAATTTCTGCTGCCCCTGAAGCCTCATCTCTCTTATTGCAGCTGGCAGCTCAAAAGGCTCCATCCTGCCAAGACTGAATCTTAATTGGGATCAGTGGAAAAGACAAGCTGCTGCCAGGGCCGCCCTGATCCTGGGCTCCTAGAGAACATGGGCAGAGCTTGCCCAGCCCCACAAGAGAAGGCCTTCACTAGGGTTTCCAAAAAATATAATTCCCTCCAGAGTATCAGTGGAAGCAGCAGGCTGAAGCCAAGGAGAGGACATGGCTTAGCTGGGTAATTTGCAGAGGAAGAGCAGGGAGAACCACACCACATAGAAAATCCTCTTGTCCCTGTAGCCTGCTGGGAAGGGAAGCCACCAGAAAAGGCTGAGGTACAGCTAGTAATCCCCAGGCCCTGCAGTGAATTCAAATACTGTACCCATCTCTGAACAAACACACAAGACTATCACAGTCGCCCAGAACTGCTCCCGCCAAGAGCTACAGGAAGAAGGACAAGGTAAGTTTTTTGCCTTGGAAGAGAAAGACTAGAGTAAAACCTCTTCAGGCATCTCATCTGCACGTGGCACCAGGATGCTACATGACGCTTTTTCCAAGCCACAGCTGCTGCCTTCAAGCCCACTTGCTTCAAAGACCCTGGCAGAGCTCACTCATGCCTCTGTGATTAGGCACGGTCTAGCCAACCCTTTGGCTTTGTGGAGGCAACCAGAATCAACACTGCCAGCTCCTAATGCACCCAAGATGGGTGCTCCTGACCCAGTTTCCTTACAAGCACAGAGTCCTGTCATCTCAGCACTGTCTTGTCCCAGCAGCAGCAGCAATGTGCAGCAGGAGCACAGCAGAGCAAGTAGCCGTCAGCCTGGGTTATTTTTATGCCATTTGTTCCGCCTTGTGTATTTAGGTGCATCTCCAAGTCCCTACATCAGAGGAAGGCCACCGTGGCAAGTCTTGCTCAGACTGGGAGCTTTAGAAGAGCTTCCCTGGCTGACTCAGGGGAACAGAGTCACCAGCAACTCATGCAGCAGATGCCATGTCAGAGCTGCTGGACCTGAGCAATGAAAATGGGCTCTTGCTCTGGTAAAATGGCTTTAATCGGATTTTCCATCCAGCAAACATGCTTTGAGAGACACACCCAGGACATTCAGCCATCAGCAACACGACTGCATGCAGAAGGCTCTTGGCCAGCCAGACTGGGAGGGGTATTTAAACACAAGTTTCTTGCCTTCATCTTTATAGCCTGCTATTTCTCTCCCGGGTTGCTGAGGATGCCTCAGAGCACATCCCTCTGGGATGTCCCAGATGCAGCAGAGGCACAGTCAGTAACAGCCCATCACCAGTAAACCGTAGCTTTTGCAAAGCTATGCCAGAGAACTCCAGCTGAACCCCAGCAGCGGGAGGGGTTTTCATTTCCACTTCTCCAAGGCTGATATTTCAAGGTGTTTTTATTTCTTTTTAATCAATGCACATGGCCAGCTCCGGAGGGGGCTGGACGAGGAGAGGGAGGCGGTGCAGCCACTGTTTCTGTACAAAGTATTTCCACATGCAAGTGAAACGGGGCTCAACTCGCTCGGTGCGTGTTTTGCAGTGCGGTTACGGGCTGTCGTTCCGCCTCCACAAAGCTGTTATTTATTTACTTAAAGACTTGCATTCCATGGAAAAAGATGCCCCAAGATAGCACTGTGTTTCTAAAATTAAACCCAGCTGGATGGAGTAGGGAGCAAGTGAGCACTCCTGTGCTCCCACCAGCAGCAGGAACAGGGTTCCCTGTGTCCCGGACTCCTCCACCCTCGCTGAGCAGCAGGAGAGCCTGGCAAAGTGCCTCCTGTGTCCTCGGCCATAAGGGAGGCAGTTCTCTGGGAAGTCAAACCAAGTGCCTTACTCAACAGCAGGAGTGCCGCTGCTTCCCATGGCAGGGGATCAGGGTTTAAGAGCGGTGATGGCCCTTCCTGCCCCAGCAGCTCTGTGAGAGACCCCACCCTGCTGCAGGACAGCAGACACCTCATCATGTGCCTGACACAGGTTTCAGTGTGGCCAGAAGTCCTTAAACAGAATTTGTGAGGATGGCTCCATTCCTGAGGCTCATCTCCTGCTTAACCTAGCCAACATTTTCATCTAGTTTATATATCACTGATAGCATCCTACTCACAGTAAAGCTCAACTAGCCCTCGCTGTTGTAACCTAAGTTAAGAAACCTGTTCTCACAAAAGCCATTTATAGAAGGGAAGGGGAAAATCCAAGTATTCCTCCAACCTCGCATGGCACCAGCAAGAAATCCCTCCCAGACGCACTCTCAGCACCTGTTCCCCTGTCCACACGAGCACAGGGGCCGCCTCTACATCCACAAGTGGCTCTGCTCAGAAATGAGCACACCAGCTCATCGGAGCAGCTGTGCCAGAGCTGCTGCTCAGGGGCTTTACCATGGCCTGCATTTAGCCTCATCCCTCAGACAAAATGTCTCCTCACACATGCAGCTGAAGCTCTCCAAAGGACAGGTTGGGCACTCCCTGCATCCATCAGGGCTGGGAGTGCCTTGGAGGCTCTTGGGAAGCAAAGCTTCAGCGATGGCAGAGGTGGTTCTGCAAGGACCGTTGGAAGGAAAGTGAGGTACAGCCCCAGACCTTGCTTCTCTGCACCAGAAAGCTCACACAAATGTGGGACAGAAAAAGCTGGCAAAGAAGTCTGAGCCAGACCCAGAATGAACAGGAAAAGAAACAAGGATGATGGCTGATGGGAATGGCTGAGCAACAGAGAAAATGGTGAAAACAGTGGTGAGGTCAGGGTGCCCATGCAGCTGCTGCCTCCAGGCTCATATGCCAGCTCTCCCTCAGGCCTCAGGACCATGTCCTGTCCTGAGCACAGGCAGGAGCTGCTGCTCATTCACCTGTGAGCAAAGAGAAAGTCCTTGGTATCACATGAAGCTTGTTTCAACCAAGGCAGAAAGGACAGTCCCACTACTACTGGCCTGGACTGTGATCCAAGAGAACCTGACCACAGGGATGTGGGCCAGACCAACATGTCACGCTTGGTAAGTCACTCAAGTTATTGTTTGCAGATGTAGACACCAACCTGGCATTCCCATTGCTCCGTGCACTCTGCAATGAGCACCTGGAGACAGATTTCCAGGCCTGAGTACTCCTCATGCCTGATGTGCAATTGGAGAAAATTATGTTTGCTACCAGATTGATAAGTCTGTTTTTAGCAGATGGACTTTTGTCCCTTGGTTTCTTCTAAATATTAGAGGAAGATTTCTCCTTGCCTCCTCCCAAGGGAAAACCTTCACATGTGTTGGTGACAACTCTGTTCTAATGAAAATGAGAGGTGCAGACTTTCAGGGTTCATTGCAGAGCTGAGGGACAGGGTGAGGAGGAGTGAGAAGAGAAGGGAGCTAGCCACCAGAGAAGATCTCAGAAATGACCCTGCCTCTCTCAAAGCTCAGCTATTTCTGTGACTATGCCCATTTTCCCATAATTATACTGGTTCTTCTCTGCACAGCACTAAGTCAGGTCTACTGATCCCTGTCCAAATTCCTGCTGCCTTCCTGTTTGTATTAGGGCGCCAGCATGGGTTAAAAATTAGAGAGTAAGATTGCCTCAGTATCTGATTTATCTCCTTTCTTCCTTCCATCTTGATGTGGGATGTGCTGGTCAGCATCCCCCAGGGAGAGGATTAATCAGGAACAGACAGAGAGCTGGCAGCTGCCTGACAAGGACAAGATCGCGGCTATGGGACAAGCTGCAATTTGGAATCTCTTGCTTTGACCCTGGCAAAAGTCCAAGACATGCTTACTGATGCATCCCAGTACTGACACCCCAGGAGTTGGCACAAGATCAGCACCCCCAAGGCCACAACTAGCTCTGGTCCCGATGTCACGTTGCCTCAGTGCTGGAGATGCTTCTGCGGGGAAAGGCTGCCCATCCCCATGACTCCAGAGGCAGCTCCAGCCCTCCAGCTACGGAAAGGGCCTCCTCTCCACTTACAGAGAAGCTCTCATTTCAGGCACCAGAGCAAGGGAAGATGTTATTGCCATTCCAAAAGGGCAACACAACTTCTTTAACATTTGGTCCCTGGATGAACAACAGCTGCACCACAAGGAGGACAATGGGAAGGTAGGACACACCATCCAATTTGCCTGGCGACTCCTGCCCCACGCAAAGCCAAGCTGAGTGCAGAGCAACAGCGTTTGTGCCAGGGTCAGTCCTCTGCCAGGGGCTTCACCTGGAGCCTGAGGTGCTCAAGCTCCTGCAGCTGTTAATACCACGGAAAAAAGGGCAGCAGATCCTCCCAAGGTGGACAAGCAAAGGACCATGGCAAAGGAAAGGACTTGCGAGGGCACAAGAGAAAGGTGAACAGTGCTCAGATGTTGAAGGAAATCGGGAGCAGAAGCAAGGGGTATTTTACAGTAGAATGGGGCATGGCTCTGAAGAGTTATTTTACTCCTTGGGAGCCCAAAAGGAAAGAAAACACTGGATTGGACAACCCTGGGAAAAATCTGCACTTTGGGGTTAACCAGCTTCTTCTACAAAGTAAGAGCAGATCCATACTGGTTCAGGGGCACAGACACAGTCTGTGTTACCCAAGGAAACTCTTTCCCATTCATAACACCTTACTGTGAACCCAAGGGGCTTACAGCCCAAGGTAGGCACTGGGCTGATTCGTACTTCTGCCCCTGAAAACACCTTGTGACTATGCAGGGGCTAAGATGACAGTTCCCACCACCCCCAAAGGCCACCATACCCAGACAGCACTGAGCCAGGCACAGCCTGATCACAGGAATATGCAATGAGATGCTGCAGAACACCATTTCTTACCTCTCAAATCCAGAGACCATCTAACCTTCTTGGGGGGCGAATCCATCTTTGTTCTTTTACAGTATTACCACAATGCCATAACCAAATGAAAAATAACTTAAACGTAAAGCAGATGGACATTCATTTTCCTCCTACTTTGCTTGCTTCCTTCTGTGGGCAACGGATCATTCACAAGCTTTTGATCTTTTTTTTTGCTCCTCAGCCACTGTGCACAGAGCACCTTCTGATACCTTTACAGACTGCTGGCTTTCCAGGAACCTCCACTGGCAAGACAGTGGCAGAGTTTGACAATCAGAGCATGAGCCATGGATTCACCAGAGGCAAGTTCTCGGTAGTCTCTCATGGGGTATCCAGGCCAATTCTTACAACGCTTGTGATATTTTAAGGGATGATAAAACTTGAGCTTTGCCCCTGCAGACCTACTGGTAAGGGAGAGTCTTTACTTACAAACAGACTAATAACAAGTATTTGTCAGATTTCTTGAGACAATCACAGTTCTCGCCCCCACCAGTCTTTTAAAACCTCCACAAGGAGCAAGGAGAGACAGGTACCTCCCTCCCTCCTCTCCACAGGGGCAGGCAGCAACATCACACAGTGCCCAGCACACCCACCTCGCTGTCTGCCCCATGGGAACGGGTGTCCAGGGCTGATGTCAGCCCTGATCCCCAGGTCCCTGCAGCCTCTGCATGGCTGTTGTGCTTTCCTTGGTTATCAGCTGCCTCAGTCCTTGCTGGAACTGCTCTGAATAGCCCTTCCATGAAGGCAGAGTGTGGCAAAGGTCTTGCTATAACATGACAGACCCAACCACTACTGGTCACAGACACTTCCAGCAAACAAAAGCCTTTTTCCACATCTCACAGCAATAAATTATGAGTCTTTTCCCAGATCACAGAATATTCTGAGTTGGAACGGACCCACAATGATCATCAAGTCCATTCTTAAGTGACTGCCCCGTACAGGCATTGAACTCACAATCTTGCTGTTAGCAGTACCGTGCTCTGACCAACTGAGCTAATCTTCCCCGCCTCCCATTTTCTGATTCTTTTTTTTAATAAATGTAATTAGAGATGTATTCTCCTTCCATGAGCACTGCAAGAAATTGGCTCAACACAACTGTGGCCCACATCTAAAACAAGATGGGCAAAGAACAATTCCCACATTAAACTATTCACAGCATTTCAGACCCTTCTGGACCCCTGGGGTTCAACAATGTCACACGCTAGGAAACATGGAGCAGCTCACTCATGGCAAGCCTCCATCTCATTGCAAACTCTGCTGAGTCTGGGGTGGGGAGATTTAGGCAAAAAATGGCAAAAAAGGCAAAAGGGAGGGGAAAAAAAGAGGCGGGAGGGGAAAGAGAGGCAAAAGGGCTGAAAAAACAGCAAAAGGGGGGGAAAGACAAAAAGGGAAAAAAGGACCTTGCCTCCTGGTGAGTCTAAGCAAAGTAGCGATAAATAGCAACTATGCCTCAGAGAAAACAGCAAGAAGCCCATTAACTACAGGAACATCAAACAAACAAAATCTATCCCAACAATGTTAAAAACCAAAACTTTTGGGCTTTGAAAGGGGAAAAAATCCCAAACTTTAATTATTTTATTTCCTAGTGGTAGAAATTTAGGGCCAAACACATTTCTCCCAGAAAGCTCCATGTCCACTATGGCAGAGATAAAAGTCACCTTTGTTTAAACGGAAGCCAAAAGTTAAAGAAAAAAAAAACAATAAATGATAGAGAATCAGCCCTTCCCAGCAAGAGCAGAGAGCTTGCCTTACACTCCTCTTCACTTCCAGTCATTCAGGGCAGCTAAACCCTAGCTACCTAGCACCCCAACCTTAGCTTTGCTCAGAAAAAGCCATGAGGCACTTACCTTGCTTCTGTGCAGTGATGACAAGGACAGGGAGGTCCATGTTCACGGGAAAGGTGTCAACCAGGAAGATGGAAGGAGGCTTCTGTGATGGACCCATGCTGTAGGGCAGAACACCAGCTCCTCACTGTGTGCTCCAATCCCAAACAAAATATTAAAGAAAAGTCTTCTTTGAATCCAGGCAGGATGTCTGTCTTGTTCAAAGCAGATAATTCAAATGACACTGGGTTTCACCTCTAACAAGAGGAAAAGCATTGGTTTGACTTTCTCTACCAAACCCCATCTGCTAGGGAAGAGAATTCAGGGACGTCCCTGCATTTTCATCTGGCCTCTACCACTCACACAATGCAGATGTTTCAGAAACACACCTTTGCCTCTGCCCTTGCATCTGTACAGCAAGAACCCAGAAGTCAGAATTTTTGCAAAGTGTGAAACAAATAGATCAAAACAGAGAAACTGAGAGCCTTTCTAATGACTAAAAGCCAAGAAACTTCCCACAGAGCACTCAGACTCCCATTTGCTGCCTGCTGATCCTCAGCCTGTGCAAAAAATTACTCCCTGATTACTTTTGCTCATTTCCACAATTCCTTCCACCTGAGAGCCAGAGACAACAGCTGGGGCTTTGTCTGGGGACCCTGGGAACTCCAGTGCTGCAGGAATGTGCTGCACAGCCAGCAAGGCTCCCACTGGAAGCTAGGCATGAACTTCTCAGGAGCTCAAGGTTAAAGCATTGCCCTTTGGTGGGTTGAAGATGAGCATGAAATGTTGTGGCTTAAGGATAATTTTGTCAGAGGGGTCTTTCCATTAACAGAAAGGGGGAGATCCATGTATAAATGAAACAGCTGTACCCACTGCACCTATGGTGAAGACAAGGTTCTGCCCCTGAGCTCCAAGGAATTCTTCAGCACATCCTTCAATTCAGCCACAAATTAGCCCTAGCCCTTTTGTGCATCTTGCTCACCCCACTGATCTGTCTAACTTCTCTCTGGACTCCCCACCCTGCTTTTCTGAAGTCTTCACTCCTCATGTTGGCTTTCCCGGTTTCTTTTCAGCTGGCCTTATTTAACTCTGATTCCTTGGCAGCAATGCTCTCCTGCCCACTCCTCCTCTGAGTCGACACTCTTGCTGTCGGGATGTTGCTCAGTTATGTAAGTGAGCTCAGGGCCAGTGCTGCCGTCCTGCACTCCCTTCCTTGCTTGGAATAGTCATGCCCAGCCAGGGATTATGAACTCCTAGATATCAGGACCACCTTGCTTTTTTCTTTTTCTTTTAGTGAACTCCTGTGTACCCTTGGATGTTGTTCTGAAAGAGGAACAAGAGAGAGCTTTTTAGGAGGACCCTTGGATATGGTAACCTGGTGGCTCCATGGTCAGCTCTTCACCATTGCACGGCATGCGGAGGATGTGCTTGTGTTCCACGGTGCTGCTTGTTCCCCTAGAACAACATGTGTAGTTTCTCACCAGCTCTGCAGTGACTGTGTCACCTAAAGAGCTGCATGCTCTTGACCAAAAACCCAGATCTTAACAAAAAACTGCACCCAGACCCCAACTTGCCTATCAGACTTTGCAGCAAAATGCACAGAAAACAAAACTACAAAGAAATGTACGGAGACGCAGTGGGGGCAATATATCTTTAATTTTTTTTGCTTTTGTTTTTTAGTATTACAGTATATTCTTATAAAAAGATACAGATAAAAAGGACACTACAGGATTTGTACATTTAATTCACTTATAGTCTTAAACTGACTAAGAAATGAGGATAGGCCAAGGCATTACAGCAGCACACAACCTCCCACTTCAGTAAGCAGCACTGTACTTTCTAGCTTGGCAGGCAGGGCCACCTCCCAAAGTGACCTGCGAGTTTCAAGCTGAGCAGGCTTGCAGGGGAGCAGAATGACTGCAGGTGGGGATGGCTTGGAAGGGAGGCGCTGAGCACAGAGCAGCTCAAGTACCGAACATTCCCTCACAATTCTGAAAACTGCAAAGAGCTTTAAAGAGCCTGTTTGAAGGTGAGCAGGAAGGGGGAAAATGGCTTGTCAGACAGGCTTTTCTAGATCACTTGGCTCAGAGCTCCTAGCGGGGGAGGCTGAAAGGACCAAGCCCTACATGAGCACTGTAGAACATCTTGTAAATAGTCAAAACTGGCTAAAGGAGAGTTTTAATCCAGATCCTACTTTGAATTATGCTGATATAAAACCAGAGCAACTTGAACTGGTTACTGTGGATCAATTCTACATTACCACCCATAACAGGAGACTCCGATTTGGAACCATCCAGACTTTTTCATGAAATGAAGTGCCAAAACACCATGCTAGACTCATGGCATTCTTCTCAGCAGGCACAGTGAGGAAATCTGGCCAACTTCAGGGAATACTGGTCATCAGAACTACTAGTTAGATTAGTAGATAGCTTTTTTTATATACATTATGTAAATAAATATATAAATTCTGTATTTTCAGTTGGCCAAATTGTATTATCTAGGTTGGCCTCTTCTACCTTTATAAGAGAAACTAGGGTGGCCAATGGAGACTACCCGTTTGGATGGCAGGCAATCAGAAATCTCCTGTGTCAAGTACAGAAGCCAAGGAGCCATGGCCAAACACCTGGTGATTGCCAGGGACCCCATGGGTAGCAAACTGACAAGAAGATTTTGCTTACCCGGGGTAATCTGGGGAGGTGGGGTGGAGGAGGAAGGAGGGAAAGTAGATGAAATCTTTCTTTGGCCATGGAGATGGGAAGGAATATTAGCTCTGAGGAAGGAGAACTATTCCAGTTTGTCTTACTAGTGTGTTAACTCTGGTGAGAAGTTACAGGGCATTAAGCACTTTTGACCATCTAGCCAAGCTTCTCTGGCATTATGGACAGAATTTGTGTGAAAGGGTGAAGTTTGAGCGACCAACTGTGCACCTTAACTCTTCTCAAACTCCTCACTGTTACTCATGATGAAAACTTTTGTAGAAAATGTTCTAAAACAACCAACCTCCATCAGTTCACCACAAGCTTTAAAATGAATTCTTTCCCAGAACCAGGATCACCAGAGGCAGAGTAATTATGACAAAAGCCAACAGGGTTTTTTTCTTCCCTCGCTTCCCACACCAAGACTGCTCACCTGCATCCCCTGACCTGGCTCAGCTGGCACAGGAGCCAAGCCAGCTGTCCAGCCGGTGTAATGCCCTGGCACGGTCTCAATAGTCTTTGCTGTAATGCAGTGTATACATACAAACATAGCAAACTAAAATAAGGCAAAATAAATAGAGGTGTCAGATTTACAGGTTCCCCTTAGAGATTCCTAAAACCTTTTTTTTAAAAAATCATTTAACCCCCAAACAAACAGACAAACAAAACCCAAAACAACCAACCTAGAAACAAAACTGCATATATCATGTACATCATCTACTGTACAACGGATCTCCTTTCCCCTCACGGAAACTCCTGACACAAGCTTCTCCCGTGCAATCCAGCTCAAAGTGTGATCTTTCCTAAAGAAGAGGAAAGATTTAGCCAGTGGGGCTAATCATTATGGATACACCTGCCCCACGGTCTCCCACCTTTGCAATTCCTTTCCCTTCCTCAGACATTGTGAACACATTACAGAAATGCTTCTGGAGGACATCCAGGTCGTTTCCATAGTGAGGAAGTCTCTCAGCCCTGAACAATAGTCCTACTTCTGCTCTCGTAGGGAACGGGTGCCTGGACAATGGCTGTGCTACAGAGAATGGAACGGTCTTGCTGCCCTGAAGTCACTTTACCTTGCAGCATTTCTAGAGACACGGTCGACTGAGAAGAGTGACTCAGTTCAAAGCAAGTGGAAGGGGGACGGAGTCTTCTTCAGTCTTTTCTGGGATCATCCTAATGCAACCTACGTAGCAGCAATGCAGAGACAAAGAGGTGAGTGAACACTAGACCTCTAGGGACAAATTCTGGAGTTAGAAAGTACCTCTTCTAGGTGTGAGGAACTTCATCATAACTTAGCAATTACTGTATTTCTGCAGGAAGCAGAACAAGCCCTCAATGATGCCCTTCTTTCTCACGTCTCCTTCTTCTCCACTTATTTCCGAAGACAGAGTGACTTCTCTTAAAATGCTGGTGCTAGGCACAGGTGCAAGGTCAACAGCAGACCCTAGCTGTTCTCCAGCTTCTCCAGTGATGTTAGACCTCAGACTGCTTCCTAAACCTAATCAGGAATAAGATTTTCCTTTCTCCTTCAGCACCTGGCTACTCAACCACAACTGCTGAAGAAGAAGAGAGTATTAGATGCATTCACAGTACCCAAGAGATGAGAAACATGGACAAACTTGGCTTCAGCAAGAATCTGATGCCAGGCCCTACAGCAAAACCAACTTTTTCCTTATCTTCTGTGAGTAACCTCATCTCATACAGTAGATAAGTTAATGGGCCTCTCTGCTTGTCACCACTTGTATGAAAACACTGCTTGCCTCAGCATGAAACTGAGCTTTTCCAAAACCTTCTTTATGAACTTTCACCATGGAGTCAAGAGCCAGGGGGACTGTCCAGCACACTGAATGAAGCTTTTGGCCACCATCATTGATTCAAAACAGGAGGAGCCTGGGGCACTGGAGTGCTGAGAAAGTTGAGCTGCATTGAATCAGGGCACGACTCTGAGCTTTCTGTCCATACCCTTAAGGATCCCACAGCTGATTTACAGGAGTTGCACAATCTCTCATTATTAATGAATGAGTCAAAGAGGTGGCAAAACTATAGCAGCTTTCTTTGACTCTTCAGTGTGGCTGGAGTCTTGTCACGTACCATCATACAGGATCTCTAAACCAGGGCTGAACTGTGTACACAAAGGGACAGAGGACTTATCACTCTCTCTGCTTTTGCTACATTTGTGGCCCGGCAAAGTGACTTCAGTTTCAGAAAGCACAGCACAAACCTGGTTTGACAAATACCGGGGCAGGGGAAATGCTGTATTTATATTCAAAGGGTTTGCCCTGAGGTGTTTCTTCTCTGACAGCTGCCACGCTGACAGTCTGCCTTATCAAACAAGTACCTGGGGAGCAAGCAAGCAGCTGTACTTGCACATCATCTTGCACCAGGACTGACCTTGGCACTACACCAGAAGTTCTGGGTGAGTCCTAAACCCAGGGAGAACAAAGAGGGAGGAAAAAAACCCTACGATGTTCTAATCCCTAAAAGCATAATCTTTGGAATTCAGGGATTATTCAAATCTAAACTCAAGTGTATACCAATTTGGCACATATTTTCACCTCTCATATGGCTTACATGGCATAGGTTACATGGCATGCTTTAAAACAAGACAAATAAAAGGGCTGGGATATATAGCAAGTCTACTTCAGGGAGCAGCAAGGAGCTTGTTAATATAATTTACAAGAGACATTTCTAAAAATCCATTTGTAATTTAAAATAAAAATGCTTAAAAAAGTGAGATTTTTTTCTTAAACTTTCAAAAACCTTTATGAAATAGTCTTTCTTCTACAAGGTGCTTGTGTCCACTGCAATAGGCATTGCTGTTAATAGCTAATCCCAGAAGGGGAGTGGGATAGTAAGGGAGGAGAATGCACCCGGCTCTTGTAAGATACCAGCTCTTTACGATGAATATTATACAGAGGCGCGGCAGTCTGGAATGTCCTAAATAGGGAAATTCTGGGGTGGGAGACTCAAAATTCAGTAAACAATGAAACATCAGAGTTTAACAATTCTGACTTTTTTGCTTCTCTCCATAGTTTACATAATTATTTAACTCTCAAAGTGTTCAGAAAACCACCACAGTTTGCTTCTCCAATATTGTAGTGTGTAATACTGATCAGGCAGCGTGCATTGCAGAGGAAGTTCTGTTCTGCAGACTCAGTGCAGAGCCTGAGGTTAAGTGACATTCAGAGAAAAATCAAACCAAATTATTAAAGTGACAAATAGAGCTTTTTTCACTTCCCTGGGATTCCTTGACATTTTTTTCCTGTTGACCAATGCAGCAATTTGTTGATGGTGGGTCCCTCTTCTCAAATGTTCTCTCTTTTCTTCCTGTCTAGCAGGAAGAATCCATCACCATTCTTTCTTTTCCTCTTTTCCTTCTCCAGGGAAGATAATAAAAAAAGAAGACAGGTTTGAAAAAAAAAGGTAAAAAAAAAAGACCATGACAGCCCACACAATCCAATCCCTTTCCTAGAACCATGAAGACACAGACTTCAAGCCTCTTCTTGGGTTGTTTGCTTTTCCGCTTATATATTTCATTCATGTAACTCAACTACTAATTTATTTGTTTCTTCTGAATTAACCCAATTCCAAAGCCTGCTTGGTCTACACAATTCTGTGTCCTCCTCAAAAAACTCTCAGTTTTAATTATGGGGCTCTCCCTTGGTTCATCCCAAGTGATTTCTTCAAAATGAAAAAGTCTGCATGCTCCAAGGCTCTCCTTTGATACCATTCATATCTGACTGAGTGACATGGCTCCCCTTGGCAGGAGTGGGGTGTGTGCAGTGGAGGTCAGGCTGTTAGACAGAAAGACCAGTTCATGCCAACAGCAACCACAGCTAGCTAGCTTCAAGTGGAAAACTTATCTCACTTCTGGCAGGCAGTGAACCTGTTCGCTGTTTGCTACTGGAGATCTGCAGATGATACTAGGGAGCTCCCAATTTCCAATCTTGCACAAACAGGTAAGAAATTTTCCACTGATTCCCCCCCAGCCTCCAGCAATGGCAACAGGCTCTACAGTCATCTACTTGTAATCCCAACCTGGCATTGGCTTAGTTTTCCAAAGAAAAGCCAGAGTTTCTTTCCAAGAACATGCATTTCATAGCTTTGAGACTCAACCACCAAGAAATTCCAGAAAACTCCTTCTAGCAAAGCAGAATCCAGAAGACTTTTTCAAATTATTGTACGTTGATCCTGATTCTTGAATTTCATTTTGTTACAGAAACTGAAGACTTCTTTCTAAGCTTCACTTTCTTTGGACAGTGTAGGCCACACAAAAATACTATACAGGACATGAGCTTAAATGCATTTTTCAGGTGCTAATCAATGGCTTATAAAATCCAGTTCTAGAAGGGAATTGGAAACTTGAGACCCACATCTCAACAAACCCCTGAAGGCCTGTCTAGATCCTGAAGAAGTGGTAGCTGTTTACAGAGTTGCTCTGAAACTAGTTTTCCTTGTTATCAGCAAGATGGAGATCATGACTAGTTTTTACTTTGGCACACAGAAAATTATCTTGTTCCAGCTGTGAGGCCGTCTGCAAGGCCCAAGTACTTTCTGTCATCACCATGAGGCCTTTGATGACACAATGAACTCCCAGAAGCAAATCTGTCAGCTCTGCATGGCCTAGTCACAGGCCCTGCTGGATCCACAGAGGCACTTTTATAATGGTTCAAATTAGGAGCACAGAAGAGGGATGAGAGGAAAGCTGATCATGGAAAGGTAATGTGTCTAGCTACAGACCAAAGAAATCCTTTGGGGCAGCTGTCAGCCAGGCGCCATCACACACATTCATCTTCCTTGTTTTGCACTTTTTCATCACCTTCTTTTGGTTGATTATTTTTCTTCCTCTTGTAATTAATAATTTAGCTTTGTCACCACCCGCTCACGGCTTGTCTCTAAGCCTTGGTTCCCCGAACGCTTGCGGTTACGTTTGAGCTTGGATAAGTCTTTGTCAAAGACTTCACCCGACCTTAATGCTGACACCAGGTCATCAAACTCCCCACTCTCTTCAGAGATGCTTCCAGCTTTTGCTTTCTTTTGTCGCCTCTCTTTTTCCCTCTGTTCTTTTAGCTGTGGAGAAGGACACAGAGTTTTAGGATTAGCTAACCAAGATGCCAGATCACTAGGTACACTGCCAAGAAGCAGCTAAAGTGCATCAGCACAGATTAGGGAAAGAAAAGAGTAGGAGCTTATCCACAAGGCCGTCACCTGTGCCAAGAGCAACAAGAGGCCATGCTGGGCTTCTCTTCCACACAGGCGAGCAGAAGAAATAACGAATGAGCAGCAGCGTATGTCTGCCTCACAAAGCACTGTCAGCCTGCAGCAAGAGGACACACAGGATCTATCTGTGCTGCTGCTGTTTTGCACTAATTTTACAGCAGGATAGTGCCAGCACAGTAGCTGTGCCAAATGCCAGTTTATAAGTGCTGCTGGCACAGGTCATTCCCCAGCTTCTGGGAGCTGGCTTGCAATGACCTTAGTGCAGCAGCGCCTACCATGCTGACTGCACCCGAGTTAGTGAGTTTGGATGTGTTGGTACAAACCACTGTCACTAGTACAGTCACAAACAACTTTGCACTTGGGGCATAGCTAGCTAAATTTACACGCAGAAAGGCTGAAGTCCTGAAGTAGAAGGAGGAAAAGAAGAAAGGAATAATCCAGAAAGCGACAACATACTGAGGCATGAAAACTGTGTGAGACATCAAAATGTTAGTAGAATCCCTATGCACAAAACAGCTCATGTTTGCATGGAGACAGTGTTGCAGTGCTGGGACGATGAAGCCTTGACTATGGAAAGAGAAACTGGTTATGAACACAAAGAGCAATGAAACAAAACTGCTGATTTTACAAATAATTGGATAGATCCACCCGTCAGTGTGATGCCCTTGGCCTCCCTAGGGAAGCTCCAATGAGCTTGGTTATCTCTTTCCACTGCTCAGCTCCAGAATTAGTAGAACTGGCAAGGGATGGTGGTGGCTATCAAGAAGCAGGTCTCTCACTCTGCAAATGCTAGTCCCACGTTGCAGGAATACTCTTTCCACAAGGCCTTCCTCATGGCATATTAGGCCTATGAAACCATCCTGTAGTGTGCTCCTTTTAACTTTCCAGGCTAGCTGAGAGGAAACTTGAGCCTATGTCCTGGCATTTTATCCTTGTGTCTAATAGTAAGGCTGCTGGCATCCTGGAGTTTTACCTCTCTCCTCTTCTGAAAGGCACAGACCAGTGCTTTTGGCTCAGCAAACATTAAAATCAGCAACTTCCAGCAGCGTGGCCTGGGGCCATGGCAGCAGCCAGGGCTACGGCGCCGGCAGGGGGGAAGGAGGCAGGGGACTGCCGAGTTCTCAGACAGCACAGAGGCTGAGGTTACAGGGGGAGGCTGGTTCACATGAACCCCTGGGGACACACACATCTGTCTCCCAGCAGCAAAATCCACAGAAAGCTCTCCTGCCATGTCAAGGCCAGACAAAGACCCAGTAATACAGGTATTAAGGCTGGCCAGAGAAAAATACTGCCGCTGTGGGCTGCAGCAGGTGCCAGGGCATTTGCTGTGTCACTGCGCACTGTCAGATGACAGGCACACAGCAGATGATGATGGAGTCTGACTGGAAGCTGACCAGCTTGGCAGGACTGAGGGAAATCTGTCTTCTTTGCTTGCAGCCTAAAAGCAGGATAGTCTGGCATGGGGTGGTGGCATCTCCATCCTGCAAAGTGCCAGGGCAAAAATGCCTGGGCTAGATTTGGTATTTGAATCCAAAAAAAGGGTAATTTGGGAGCCAAATAGTACATCCTTGAGAGCTAAGACAGACAGCAGGAAAAATGTCATCATTTGAGAAGAGAATGATGCCAAAGAGAGGTGTCAGGGAGCACAACATAAAACAGTGACAGGACATGATCACTGGAATTACTATTAAGACATGAAAAGGTGAGGGAAGGAAACATCTTCCAGTGCCCAGATCCTCACCATGGCCTCCATGCGTGCCCTGCGCTCCTCCTCTTCCTTTTTCTTCCTCATATTCTCCAGATCTTGCTTGGCCTCTGCAAATGACTGTAAGAAAGTGTCGAAGATGCCAAAAAATTCATCTGGCTGCATCTTGCCCTCGGTTTCTCCAAAATGCTTCAGTGCCTTGGCATACTGTCAAGGGGGCAGAAAACACAAGAGCCATAATTAGCAGGCAGTTTGGTGAAGACAGTGAGGATAGCTTATGAGTAACCACACCATGTAATTCAATACCCTCTGAGCATTCATGCGGCAAGAGCAGAAACTTCCCCCAGCAACAAAAGTGCTTCTCCTTAAGGCAGGTGCCTCTATCCCTGAAGAGTCTGCTCTCCTGGATATCCTTTGGGCAACATGCAGCAATAGTGCTGGAGAGTACTAAATGTCCACTGATACAAAAAAACATGTTTAGGTCCTGAGGGCAATAGAATAATTTCAGTGGATGACACTGGCCACATCTCTGCTGCAGCTGCGGGACAGCCAGGGCATGGAAGACAATGAGCTAGCTGGGGACACAAGTAGCTTTAGTCCATACTTTCCCCTGCCATCTTCTCTTCAAATCCACTTTTAAAATGCCTGGAGGTAAAAGTTTTTTGCAATAAAGCTACAGTCTGTCCTCTCAGAAACCTTTTGCCATGTCATCCATCTCTCTGGAGTCCTCTGAGTCAGGGTGTTGCCTGGCAGAGAGGAGACTATAGACAGACAAGGCATGAGAGAGGGGCAAGGAAAGCAGCCAGGGCTCCCGGGCAGACTTAAAAGAGAGTGAATACATCACAAGTGGTTTTTATTTTAAAAGGCAAATGTTGAGGCTGCAGGACACATATGGAGGCAGCCAACTGGCAGGACTTCAGTCACAGGGCAGTCCTAATGGGGATATGGTAAATTCACAGCAACCCCTGGCTCTTGGACATCAGTGCTGCAGTAGTTGTACTCTCTCCTTTGCACTCTCACACTCCCAAACATGTCTCACTGCTCACCAAAATGCACTCAAATGCAAGCACATGTAGTCTGTCAACAGCAACACGTGCAGTAAGTGCTGTGTAAGGACACACATCCATTGCAGCCACCCTCACTCACACACCTCTGTGCTGCAACAGGCAGCCCCAAAACCACACTCCGGACAGTACTTGTGCCCTGATGCACAACTTCCCCAGCATTCCCTGCTTGCACTTTAGCACACGGCCACAGAGCAGCAGAGCATCCTTGCAGACCTTGACATTTACCAAACCAGGCTATGGACTGTCTTCAAGCTCTCTCATGCATGTATTCAGCTCATACTAACACAGCCCAGTTTCGCTTTTCTTCCTTATGTGGGTGCTCTTGCAGAATGGAAAAGACAGTAAGAACAGTTCAGGCGCTGATCCCAGCATAAAATGAGTTTGGAAGCAGGTCTTATAAACCCGTCTGGCCCTGTACCAGGTAAAGCATAAACAATATCTCCCAGTCAACTGCAGGGGGAAGAAATCTCCAAGGAAAGCAACTTCCTTCTGGCATAGCCTGAGAGATTCAGCATCTCCCCTTCTCTGCTATCCCTGCCAGGCCCACAAAGCAGTTTGAAGCAATAGATTCTTTTTTTCTTTAAAAAGGCTGTGTTCTCAGCCAGAAACAAACAAAGAAACCCAAAGAATCTTAGAAAAAAAGAGTTGGAAAAAATGCAAGTTGCTTTGAGCTACCAAATGTGGCAGGAGTTGAAGGAAACACTACATAGAAACACCAATAGATTACTTCTCTGTTTAACTCCTTTTCTCTGGAGTCTCTGAAGACATACACACAAGTATACACACCTACACCCTCTCCCCACCCCTCTCTGTAGATTTATCTGTATATAATGTACGTGTAGGCTCTTTGAATATTAGGGAAGTGCAGCAGTCTACAGTGACCCACACTGAACCAGCACCAGCTTTTTGGCAGAGAGAATATAGGCTGTAAATACCGCAGAGGGAGATAAAGAATCTCCATATGTTCTATTTTCTTGTCTTGCTTGCTCCAGTGTGACAATCAGCCAGGGAGGCAGGGAAGTGCCAGAGAAAGACTTCAGCACAGGCATTGCCACCACTGCTTGAACACTCAGAGCACCTGAAGCTCATTGCTCACAGGGGATGTGCTACCCGGAATCTCTTCCCATTTAATTTGTCATTAACTCCTGTGAAAATTGAAAGTAAGGCACAAATTAAGAGCAGTGGCTGGAGCTGCCAGCTAGAAGGAAGGCTTGTCCAACTGCTGCAAAGCCTGAAGGGGAGGGGCAGCCCATAGGAGACGGCTTTTGCGCCTTGCAACGCACTGCCTCCATCCTGTGTTCCTCCCGTGCTCAGCAAAGGTGAGTGAGGGGGCACACAGAAATGAGCTGATTGACTCCATGAATGTCCACAGGGCTTTCCTAGTAATTTAAGGAAGCTGGAGCTTGAAAAGGCAGGGGTTCCTTGCCTGGGGCTCTTGGATCCTACATACATGGAAGTCTCCTTTAGAGGGTGGTGTTGTCTGCAAATGTTCTGCACAAGGCCTGTCACCAGCTAGCACCAGCTAGTTTGTGTCACTGGCAAGAGGGGCTTTTGCCACTGCCTTCCCACTACCACTCAGAGGAGGAACAGTGTTGCTGTGCTGGAAAGACCCAGCAGCCTGGGAGCCTTCCAGAGACACTCATAAGTCTAAGGTGTTGTGGTCTCTAAGCAGCAGCAAGGAGGCTGAGAACAGCCTGTCTTTAATGCCCTGTAACACAGGGCTTAGGAGGTCACAATCGCTTACTGTGAAGCAGTGAAAGACAAAAAGCAAAAAATCTGTGAGCTGGATGACCTAAAATAACTACAAAAGGAAAAATCTGGAGTTCACTGAAATAAACATTCTCCTTCTTTCTCTACCCCCTCTAGAAAAAAAGCTGACTGAGCAGAGGAAGGCAAGTCAGGAGATCCAGCTTCTGCTGCCAGCTCTGCCCATGATGTGGCTTGGGAACTCATGCTTCCTTTCTGAGCCTTGTGTTCTCCATTCATTATAGAACAGACAGTGTTGCTTCACTAATCTGATATAGCAAATAGCAAAAAGTCAGTTGTTCACATCTGTAGGGCACTGCATCAATGTAACACACTATTCTAAACAGAGACATGCTGTCTTTTCACTGTTTAAACTGCAACAGACCCCTCTGGCTTTATTGCTTCTTCTACTTCTCTGCAATTCTGGTTCTGCGACCACATGTGATTTCCAAAGCACTGGTGCTGTGGGGATGAGGGATGAGGGGCAGTGAGCTGCTGCAGACAACCTCCCCAGTGCTGTTACAAAGCCCAGAGACACAAGTCCTGTGCTCTGGATCCCAGCCCTCTTTTCTGCTCTCTGTCACAGGACTTGTGTCACCCTGTACAAATTGCTTGACTGTTCCATGGCAGATTTCCTGCCAAACAACACCAGCTCTTGTGCACAGTTGTGAAAGCTGTAGCTAAGTCCTCACGCATGCAAAATGCTTTTTCCCAGAAATTTGTGATGTGCTGTAACATTGTGGAACGAGGGCTGAAACTTGCTTATTCCTGAAGTCATTTGGGGACAGATGACATGTGCAAAAGCAAAATGGAAAACTGTGTTTCAGCAGGTTTTCCACTGTAACACAGAATGGTATATCTTTTTTTTCATTAAAAAATTCATTTCCACACCATAAGGGCCCCCAAGCTCCATGATATAACAGGTCCACAAGCTCAGTGCCAGTTCTGCTTCCTCTGCCAAACTTTCCACTGAATTTATCCTCTTGCCAAAGCAAATCGTTTAGACAGTTGTTTATTTTAAAAAGCCATTTTAGCAAGGAGAGGGAAAGCGGGACAGCAGCACACACAAACTCTGCTGTGCTTGCCAATGAAATGTTAAACAGTGGCAGAAGACCTCTGGAAACGGCAGGAAGGGGGCTCTATGAGGAGAAGGAAAAACAGCCATGATAAAAATTTCCTGCTGTCTGTGCTGTCTGCTGTTGGAGGAGGAGCCAATACACAAATGAATTATACCATGTAGCCATGGAACATGAGCTGTATTCCCCAGGCAAGTAATCTTGAGTTTGCTCTTGTGAAGACACCAATTCAGTACTGAGGCAGTCAAATAAATGTCTTTTCTCTTTATGGGAAAAATTCAGATCAGTTAACGGAAAGATCCCTGCCAATTTCAGGCAGGGCTGGTCCCAGCTCTTCTTGTGCCTAAATATTCTTAAAGGATTCTCCCAGGAGTCTAACAGTGATGCTGGCAGCCCCAGAATTGAGTTACAGGTGCTCTAAACATTTCTCATATGTTAGATGAGAACCTGCACTGCAGCATCGGAAGTTCTAAGTTACAGTACAACAGCTACGTGATTTATTTACCAAATGGCTGGTGGTGTCTTTGTAGGATACCTCATCTTGACTTCCTTAGTCTTTGTCCTGATAGTCTCTGTCCTGTCCATTCCCTATCCATTTCCCCCAGTGGCTGACAGAAAACACCAGTCCCCAAAATGCACAACTGAAGTGCACAGCCTATAACTGGCACTTGGACTACAGCATTTCTTTGTGCTTCATAGCATTTTGCCATTAATGACTATTTTCTGAAATGGATTTCACTCAGCAGGCTTTTACTGACTTGCTGTTCTTCAAAACAGTTACTGGAGGTGCTAAGCTTATTAAATGTATGTGCAGATTCTGAACTCCTTTCTCCATCATGATAAATACCTTGCTTGAGAGGCACTGTCATCAGAAAGACTGGGAATGGACACTTTTCCTACCCACCTTGCCCAGGCAGTAGTCTCCACAGTGCCTCTATAGAGAGGCTTAAGTTTGATATTTAGCAGAGGAATGGCAATATCTGACCAAGCAGACTTTGTACTCCTAACAAGATCCAAAGTGTCTTAAAAACAGGTTTGCTATAAACCAAGCACAAAGCAGAACAGTTCTGAGGAAGTCTAGTGATCTAAGTACATACCTGTCAATATTTAAGTACATAGTAAAGCTTCATATAGGGCAAATGTCACCTTTTTCAAGAAAAAAAATAAAATTCATACCATAGAAGGTTACTCTTTCACTGCTTGGGCATTTTCACTGCTTCCTCACAGGAAACATAGAGAAAAATTTTCATGAATAAAATTCAACCTCTTCTTTCTTATGTAAAAAAAAAATAAATTTTTCATCTGTTCAAACACATAAAAACTAATTAAGGATTCCAGGGCAGAGTTTCACTTTCTCCTGCCTCCACCTTCCAGTTTATGGGAAATGGCAGAAAACATTATCCCTTGATCTTATCTATATACTCCCTTATAAAGTGGTATTGAAAGTGAGAAAAACACAAAAAGAACAAGAACCAGCTGTGCTAGAAAGGCTGTTTAGAGAGTTGCTCTAAGTTTTCAATCAGTTCTTAACCAAGCCATCTGTTTACTGCATGAAGATAAATACAGTTACAAGGCTTCCTCTGCAAACATGGATGCCTGCATCTGGCAACCCGGCCCTTTAAATTTAAGATATCACTTCCTCCCTGTGGCCACTGACTTCAAATGGTTCTGTTTAAGCAAAAAGGCCAAAAAGGTACTGCATGGGATTGTGAAAAATATTGTCTGCTGAGAAGGTCAGCACCACACCTTGGTAATGGATTGTTTCCATAACTAAATAAATTACTTTTGCTAATACTGAAAAAGTTTAAAAAAAATATAAAAACTTCCCCAGTTTGAAAAGATAAGTTATGTTGTTTTAAATCCCAGCTGAGGAAACATGGCTCTGATTAACTCATGGTAATCAATTAGCCACATCTATATTTAGGATATCCAACTCCAGCTGTTAAAACTAGGGCTTCATTATTATTAATACATCTGTGACTCAGGCCAGTTCTTCCTAGGCTTATTCAGATACTTTTCAAAGTCCTCCCTGCCCCACTACTTTTTTTGCTCAATTTGCTTTGCTTTGAGAAATAAAAAAAAGAACAGGATAATCAGATGTCTTGGTCCCTCTCTTCCTTTAATTGGCTAGTTCCATTAGGTTTCCATGGTAAGAAAAAAGCTTGTGATTCAACAAGCACAGAGAGCCCATTGAGGCTGGAAGATGTTATAAGCTTTGCAACGCACATCTGGTTTGTTGAAAATTTCCAGCTTTCTTTTCCTTTTTTTTCTTTTTTAAGAAAAGAAAAAAGAGGAAAAAGAGGAAGAAAAGAGGGCCAAAATAATATGAAGCAAACATGAGAAATAGCTCAACACTGGTAAGGACAGACAGTTCCCTTACAGGAGTCCAAAAGCAGCTTTTTGCCAGAGGAAGGACCAAAGCCATAGGTTGAGCAAAAGTTGGAATGGTATGTGTTCAAACATAGCAAGGGTGTGTGAGGAGAAGGTAGAGTAATGTTTCCTAAGCATGTTATAGTCATTAAAATAAAACATCTCTTTATGTTGAGTGCTTTATGTTGGCTATGTCTAAAAAAGCGTGCAACAACTTCCAGACATACTGGTCAGTCTGCAGGCAGTTTCTCTGGTTATTTTTAAAGCAAAAGAATGGCATTTTTCCTGGAAGTGCATGATCAAGAAAAGTTGCATTGCTGTGCTGGACATGTACCACTTGCTGGTTTTTAACCCCCAACTGAACTTATAAAGAATCTGCATTGGCTTTTTGTCCTGGTGTGCCAAAAGGAAAGGAGCACCACCATCTAACACCAAACCAAAAGTGTGCAGTCGATGCCATGGACAGAGTGAATATCCTTCCAGAAATGGGTACCTAACTATAATGAAGTTAAAAAATTTACTCAGTCGTAATACAGAAGCCCCCAAAACCTAGAAAACCAAGTTTTTCTCAGTAAATTTAGTGGGGGGGGGGGGTGTCAAAGAATGTAAAATATTTTTTTGTGCTTAGAAAGCCAGTATGGTGTGAACATTATTATCCTGGAAGTAGTTTGAATCCTCTCGAGCAACATGACAACAATGAAAATCAGAAGTGTTCAGGGCCAGGCTGGAGCGGGCTCTGAGCAACCCAGTCTAGTGGGAGGTGTCCCTGCCCATGGCTGGGGGGAGGAGATTGGAACTAGATGATCTTTAATGTCCCTTCCAATCCAAACCATTCTATGATTCTATGAAAAAATTGGTCGTGTTATTCTCCCCAAAATTGTTTTACACCCTTAGTGGTGTTGGACTGCCCAGCTTTGCCTTCTGAGTGCTGCAATAGCTCCTGCCCCACTGGCATTTGCCAGGGCAGCCCTCGCTGAGAGCCAGTGGCTCCTGTGTTTGCAGCTGCGAGTCACTATTACCAAGTTTATCTCCACAGCAAGGAAATGTTTCTGAATCACAAAATAACACTACTGCAGAGGAACTGGATGAGCGAGAAGTCTTACTGTTTAGATCCTCAGCCTATATTTTCAAAATCTAAGGCCTACTGATCCAACAGCACAGCTTTCATTAGTAATGCAATAGGTCCTTTAACACTGAAAGGACTGACACCAGAGTGGAAACAATTTGATCCAAAAGAAATAACACATTTGCTTCGTACAGCCAAGAACTTTTAACATACCAGCCAACATGGGCAGATTTGCCATTACATATCATTTACTTTAAAACTTGCTCTTCTCTAAACATTTTCATATGCTTATGATCTTTTCATATAAATTCTTCCTCATTCAGCTGAGAGACAGAGGGATTAGTGCTAGACTCCAGCCATCAGCAAAGAACAAGCACCTCTTTAGGTGAACCAATCTGGTAATGGAGATGCAGACAGTGAAAGGACAAAATGATTGCAGCAGCACCTGACGAAAAACATGCACGTGGTTCTGGGTGTGTAAGAAGAATCCAAGAACTTCAGACAAACCACACAGGTTTGGGATTTCTATCTTTGTACTGAAATACATCCAGTAACAGAGAAGTGGAAAAGATCAAGCATAGCTGATGTAGCACTGTACCAGCCATTAAGAAGAAAATTAACTCTATCCCAGCTGAAACCAGGACACCAAACTACCCACAGGTACATTTTTAAAGGAAAGAGACAAAGCACAGATGTCCCCAGCTGAATCAGCAGAGTGGAATGCAGTCAGAAGTAGAAGTTAAAAAGATACGAAGTCACCATCACTAACAAAGGACCCCCTTTCCAGCAGTGGCTTAAAAGACATTCCCTTCCACACCGTGGCAAGGTGTGGTGTCCTGTTATGGATACTGCTATTGCAACTCTATGCCGCACAAGAATAATGTTGAGGAAGATTAGAAAGAAGTGGGTAAGAGCACTGATCCCTCTTTTAATCATAAAATATGTTCTAAATGGATATGGACCACATTAGAAAAAATAAGAGACTTCAGCCTAAACAATTTTCAGTGTCTGTTAAGTTTTCACTGCAGTCCCAGCACATTAAATCGTTGTTTCCATTTTAATTCAGGCTTTTGACTGAGCTGGTGAAACTCTCAATACTTCAAAAGGAATTCTTACCTTGTCTCTAGCCTCGTTGAGAAGGTCTTCCAACTCTGAGAAGCTGAAACTGGCCACAGTGATGAAATCGCTCATGACAGGAACAAACCTGTCCCCTGATTCTCGCATGCGTCTCTTCTGATAATCCAGTTCCTGAAAGAGAAGAGATAGAGACAGGCAAGTGTCAAAGATTCCTCGGTGATGAAGAAGGGAGCACAAAAGTCCATCTGTTTCACTCACTGCAGAGCATGCTCTGCTCCCACATTTGTACAGAGCTCTAACTTAGAAACCACTTTCTCACTAAGTCAGAAGTTTTTAGGTAAGAGAGGGGAGGTCAAGGAAGGATGAAGGAAGGTCTCGGTTACAGTTTCACTTATCCTCAAACAACAACCACTCCCAAGAAAGCCATCAACATGCTAAGTTTCTAAAGCAACTTTATAATTTAAGCATCAACCACATGAAGTGCTGCATTTTTTTACCTACACAAAATGACAAATGATAAAGAGCTTTGTGTAGCAAGTGACTTTAGGATTTTTAATAGTGAGTTTTGCTCCATCCTCTCTTCCCATGGTGAGTTAAAATGCTGTATACTTGAGGAAATATGCTCTAGATATCCTCTGTATTTCTCTGAAAAGCACCAGGCGAACAGCAAAAAGACATCAAAATTGGTTCTCCCACTGAAGGACAAGCAGACAGATGTCAGGTGCAAAATTTGTTAGCACCCTGCTAAGAATTAGCTTGGGTGTCATAAAAGTGACAGAGTTATAAACTGGGGGTATTGTGCTAAGAAGAATTATGGTAAAAGAAAAAAAGAATGCATAAAACCATAGGAAACAAAGATCTGTTTGTCTGCTACCTACAAAAAGAAAAAAACTAATTTTAAGATTCTTTCCTTCTGGCTCAAGTTTTTTAGTTTTAAGCCAAGATTACCCATAGCTATCTCTTCCCTTACTTTAATCACCGTGCTTGAAACACGGAGAGAGCTACAGAGCTCCTCAAACTGACTAATTTATAGTGAGACTGGAAATCTCCCATGCCTGTGCTTGGCTTGTGTGCTGTTGACAGTCTCATAACTGTCAATGAAATTGTAATCTGGGCCTCATCTTTATTCTCAGCTGAATAATCAGTGGGAATGATGAAGCCTGGTTTTCTCTGTAGGGAAAGCAGAATGAAGCAGCAGATCAAGTTACGATCTGACCCTCTGTTCCCTTTGGAAAAAAATATCTTTGTGCTGGCTGCAACTCTAGTTCCATGCATGTTGGGTGCTCTCTGTTATTGGTTGTCAAAATAGTAGTTCACAGAGCCAAATGGGTAGGTTTATAAGCATCTATGGGTAGGTTTATAAGCATCTATGCTGAGAAACATCTTGGGATTTGCTCCACACGGTGCTGCTGAATGCCAAGAATTGCTTTGGCCATCAACAATCTAAAATCTGACATGATATATCTTTTGGTCTGATGTGAGTTGGAAAGAGAATGTAACCACTACAAGGAAAGACCACAAAGCAGAAAAAGAGCAGGAAAAGAAATGAGGAGGTGGCCAGAGAAAGCCCACAATAAAGAAGTGCTACTTCCCCTGCTTTTTATTACATCCTCTTCTCCGCTGGTTTTCCTAACACATCACAAGGGACAGTCCTGGGAGCACTGCTCAGTACATCACTTTGCAGTGAACTGTTTCTATGTTATAATCACTTTGAAATGGACCTTACAAATACAAGAGATCCCACTTCACATGCTTCTAAGAACTATGCATATTTTTTTCAGGCACTCTCTTCCATTCTAATTTTTAAGCTTATTTTAGCTGAAAGTTGCTCCATTCTCTCCTTCCCCCTTCCTCTGGCAGGTAAGCATAACAATTCTGTCATCTTACTCACTGTTGAAAGCTATGGCATTTGGGACTGTTACTGGAGAGCAGTGTTTTTCAAAGTAAAATTAAGATTAGGTGGTCTGCTCTTCAATTTCAAATTCAGTTCTTCCCTGCAGAATAATTACCCCAAAATGCAAAAAACTTAAAACCCACACAAGTAACCAGTATGACTAGGTAATCAGCCAGAGAGCCACACCACAGAATAACAAATTCCTCTGTATCTTCTAGAAATGGTCTCTGCTAATCACAGTAGTACAACAGAGGCCGGAACTGGCCCTGGTGGGCTGGGCTGCTGGCTCTCCAGACGGATGAAATGATCCAGCCATGGCAGTCATTTCTCAAGCAGTGGTTCTGTTCTCCTTGCTGTGTGAGAGAAGGGCTCTGCTGACAGAATTCCCTTCCACTACTTATCTGTCCTTCTGGGAGAGTCCAACGCAAAGGCAACAGCTGCATGAATGTCTTGAAAATGAATGTATCTTATTTTTACAAAGAAGTGAGCTGCAAGTCCAGGAAGGCAAATGGTCTGTAGTACCTTTAAGAACATCTGACTGTGAAACTATTTTTAGCTTTCTATTCTTAAGGGGCCTTGAAGAAACACCAGTCACTGGAGCCAAGGCTGTGGTGAGAACACACTGGAATAGAATCAAGAATCACACCTTCCCCTCCTCCCCCTTCCACCTGACAGTGATCTTCTATTGTTACTATAGTGCTGCTTTTTACACGCCAGAAAACCACGAACTGAGCAAGCAGACTGGGAGGTGCTGGCAGCCTCAGAAGAAAAATACCATGGCAGGGAGAAGACTGAGGCAGGAAGATGGCGATTGTATGGGAAGGAGAGGTTGCCCATGGAACCCATGCACAGAAAAGAGAAGAAAAATTGGCTATAAAGGCAAAAGGACAAATAATCTGATGAAAGAAAGCAAAACAGAATTCGCTACTCACATTTCAAAAGGGGAGAATTGTCTGTCCCAGCCAAAAACTGGGCCTCTCTTCGTGTCCTGACCTCCATGTCAGCCTTCCCTTTACAGGTGCTTTTAATTCCCAAACACTGTACTCCATGTATGGAGAAGTATTTCTTCTCATTGCTGCATTCTCCCTTACCCCAACAATCCAGAAATAAGGTTGGGAAAGTTGTTTTTTTTTCACAGAAGGATCACTGGTTAATTACATGATGAACTGCTGGCAACAGCCAGACAGCCTGGGGGCTGCTGACAGGACAAAGATCCCTTCCTGTACTCCCAGAGGCAAAAGCAAATTCATGTCATGTGAAAGAAAAACAAACTCATCATGGTCTGTCTCATGGTGAATGAGGACTGGAGGATCCTGTGTTAGCTCCTTGTAAACAGGTAATCCTTGCACAGAAACCACCCAATCCAATTCCCAATAACTGACTTTCATTAGTAGCAGGAAAAACCCCACCATTGTCGTTTTGCTTGCCAGCTCAGTTGCTTCATCTTTAGCTAGTTTCTATCCTTCCCTTTGCCTTCCCAAAAAGTGCTTAGGATAGAGGTTAGGGTTGCATATAACAGAGCACTACCTGCTTACTACTACTCCAAGAGCCATGTGAAACACTCGCTCAGCAGCCATCCATCCCTCAGTAAGAAAGAGAAAGAATTTTATTTCTTCTTTCAGTCCATGCCATTTGTCAAACTGTCCTTTTACTTTCCAGGTTGAGAGCAAACAAGCTTTTCATTAGCCTTAACTCTGCTAAGATCATCAGCAGGAGCTCCACATGAGAAGCTTTTATTTGTTTTTTCTTGGTTAATGCATTCTGGAATGGAATGGAAAGGAATGAAAAAAGAAAGCCCATTTTATCTTATCATAAAATATATAGTGCCCCTGATTCTGAGAGAGATATTTTAAGTATAGCACTTTGGAAACCTTCAGATACTTACAGTTTCAACAGCTTTCAATCCAGTCTTTATGTTGTTGACTTCCTTCTCCAGCTCTACCAGGCTGCACAGGAGACAGAGGCAGAGCAGATAAAACAAAAAGAGCAGTGTTATATGGGGGTACAGGAACTGTGCAGCAGCACAGACCACTGGCCCATCAAGTCTGGTATCCGGCCTCTGGCACCAGCCACGCCAGATGACTCAAAATGAGGGGAAGGGGATCTGTTAATGCTCTGTGCTACTTTTTGTATGAGATGTAAGATGAGGCAGACCCTGCTTGCCCGTGGTCACACTGAAGACTGGGATTTTCCTGGGAAGAAAAGGGGGGGTTGCCCTCAGAACATCTGCCCTGTGAGCCGAGCCTGACCCTTCAACAAGGAGGGTATGCCACACGGCCAGCTTGCAGTGATCAGCCGGCACATAAGCAAGGAGCACAGCTTTAGCACACACATCACTGCAGTCTCAGATTATCTCTACATATGATTCTTACACCATAAAACTACTAAATCCCATTAGCAGTACATTTACATGTGACTTTTCTTTCTCCCTCACAGTCCAAACATTGTTTTTTCCATCTGCACTTCTACCATATGGTAGTCCGGGCCAGCTTATGCTGTAACTGAGCACAGAAATGTACTGTTAATGTTCATACATGCTTCCCTAGACACAAATGTTACACTGAGTTTTTGCTCATCATGTACAAACAGGAGTTTCTTTTTTTCTAGGACTTGTGAGCAAAATAAGTATTTAATTTCCAGATAACTGGTGAGTACCTATTTGTGAGTCAGCAGGCATCCCCTCCAAATATTTGGGGAGCAGTAGCGTACGTCTCAAAAACACCACTAAAGCCTTAATAAATGCATTTTATGTGTGAAAATACATTTATTTTTCACTTTTCTTTCATTAGTTGGACTAGTTCCTTACACAAAAAATCGTGTCTGGGTAAATAATATGCATAGTATTTTTTGAGCAGTGCTTTGGAAAGAAAAAAAAAAAGTTAGTATTTTGGGCGACGGCTTCTGTATTCATTTTTCACAAACATTTCCAGAAATGGACCATTGAATATTTTGCAGAAAGTATGATGCTTTCCACATTTCTGTGCAAGACTGTTTTGTGCAAAAGTTTGAACAATCTTCCTGAGATTTACTGTAGCCTCTGTGCCTAATTGACCCTATCTTAGAACCAAACCTGCAATTACCCAGAAAAAATAGCACACTTAGATGAACAACCATAGAATATGGTTAGTGAATTACAAACAACAGTCAGCCTAGTTGCAATAACTGATTCAGAAATAAAGTAGATACAGGCATATCTGAGTAAAGCTATCAGTTTAGTTATCTACAACAAAGGCATTACAACTGTAAGACTGACCATGGGTTTAGAAGACAGAAATGAAAAAAAAAAAATGATAATTACGTTAACAAAAATCCCTGGGAACTCCAGCTCTGAGAACTAATAGTACTGGACTTACTTGACTTTTGCTGCTTCTGGAAGATGCTGCAACTCAGACTGGATGTCTAGGATATCTGGATAATTCTTTTCGAAGATCATAATTAAGTAGTGCAAGAGTGTAATGTTCCTAAAGAAAACAAAATAAAAACAGAAGGTAAAAATGAGAAGGAAGGTGGTCATGAGAAGGAAAGGATGGTGAAAGGATTGTGACAAAGCAGTGAAAAACATTTGGGTAGGAAATGTGCTTGATTGAACAAAATAAACAATGTATCAGCAGTTAGCAGTTCTGCTACGGAAAGAAAAGTACAAGGGACTAAAATTAATTAGTCCTTTCTGAACCATCCTTCCTAAGACCCCAAGCAATGCACTGTACCTTACTTTATTCTAGAAATACCAGCATGCTTCCATTCATCTGTGTAGATGGTGTAATAGAAAATAAAATTGTATTATTTGTATAAATTGTATAACACAGTATAATATTTGTCACCAGATACTTCAGAGAATAAACAACTACTAGTACTAAAGGGACATTAACTTGTAAGGAGAAGCAAGCTGTCCTCAGAGGCTATGTGGGGAAGAAAACCTGAGAATTAACTAAGAAGACAAAAAGGTGCTTGGAGATTGGAGAAGCTGCAAAGAAAACTACTGTAGTAATGGAACAGCTTATGAATAGTGGTCAGGCTCACTAGCACAAAACCAATGGCAGCCCAAGTAGGAGCAGACAGAATTGAAATGGATGAGGGATGCAGGAGAAGCTTTAAGGAAATTTGTAAAGTCAACAAGGAATTCTGCATGTAAAGAGAACAGCCAGCCATAACAGCTACTTTAGGTGGGTGTTATGTGGTTAACTGACAGGGAAGATAGCAGATGGCCACTGCTTCACACGGACTGGAGCCTGGGAGCTGGGATCTCGTGAGAGAACAGAATCTGCACAGGATATTTAATATATGGAAAAATCAAGCCAAGCTACAGTAAGGCAAAAAAAAGTTCAGCATTAGCTATACAAGTGTTAGCCTTGGAATTCAGAAAGGACATTTTTGTAGTCAAAACAGTATTCTGTTAGTTCAAACTCTATTAGGTAGGGATGAATTTCCTATGATGCTTTACTGCCATCATTCATTCTGCCACAGCCTGAAGTCATTTCGCCACAACTATGGTCTCAGCAGGTCTTAAAATTCAAGGAAGGTGCAAGTTAGTAAGAACCAGCATAATAGATCTCCAAGGAAAACCTTAGTGCTGCTGGAGTCCAAAAGTCATATTCTCTGCTCAGTCTCAGGTGGATTAATTTCCAGAACCAGTATGGGAATATAGGGCAAAACATAGGGTGACACTATAAGACCTGCAGTCCAGGTCAATAAACAGTAAGCTCCACATTCCCAAACCAGCTGTTCTCCTTATCTGCCCTAGATACAATCAGGATCAGTTTCTCTGAGCTATGCCTTGTGGTTTCATTAGTGGTGTACGTAGAGAGAAAGTTTATGACAGTCCTGCATCAGAAACATATGCCATGTTTCACAGGGGACATAAAACTGTGCGCAGATTTTTTTTGGTGTTTTCTTTTTTTGCAAAACCATGGCCATAAAACTTTGGTATAAAGGGCCAATTCCATAGAAATCCTGCTTCTCCCCACATTTATTTCAGTTATTTGTAAAATACTACATTTTGTCATCTTTGCATAGGGTTGAAGAAACACAATCTGACATCAGATGTGCATTATCCAGAAAAACAGCAGAATTTGGTTGCTGTGTTAATAGATGGTCTTAATTGATGCAGAATTTTTTAGAGTGAAAAGCACTACTTAAGTGCCAAATAAGACATTATTTTCAATTGTCTATAGAGCTAAAACTAAGCAAAAGCCCATTTTTATTCCTATGATAAGAGATGTAACAGCACAGTAGCCGATGCATTTATGGCCTTTTACCCTACCTGTCTATGCTGGATTTGGTGTCTGCAATTTTGTTCAGGCTGGAGACTTTGAAGCCATAAGCACTTCCCCTTTGTCCCTTGTTCATGTAATTCCCGAAGGCAAGAACTACCTCCAGGAGTTGCCTCAAACGCTGGCTTCGGATGAGTTCTTTGGATGCCAGAAGAATGGCTTGAAAAGAGAGAAAAAAGAAGAACAGGTGGCTGTTTTAACATGCTTGAGCCCATAATTTGAAATACCCTGAAATGCCCATCTAACTACTGCACAACAAATGCTGCAACACTGTCAGTGTACCATCCTTCCTGCACCCACACACCCCCACAATCAGGATAACTGGAAGGAAAATGCACATCTAGCTTGCAGAAAGCTCCTCTGAACATAGGACCAAGGCTATTCTCCTGGACCTCACACTCTAAAAGCACAGCCAGTGAGAACAGAGGGAAGGCTTGAGCTCATCTGAAAATGCAGAGTAGAATTCACTCACCTCTTCTCTGCAATAACCATGGATGTGGTACAGAAGCCATATACCTCCCCTGCTTCTAGGTTACACATTCCCAGAATATCACTGTCCTGAGGTATCTAGTCTAAGTGCCCTTTGGAGAGGGAAGGTGCAAGGACTTGAGGGTGAAAAGGGAAGGCTGACCTGCACAGAAAGGCCATGAAAGTTTTTGGCAGCTCAGCACAGCCTAATAATGTGCTGTCATATCTGTCAGATCATATTTACAGTGTAACAATCATGAAACTGACTTTATTAAGTCAATGGGTGAAAGAAGAGCGTCAGATAGAATTAATTTCTTAGGATATGACATGTCTTGGGCTCACTGGCTCTACAAACATAGCATGCATGTAACAGCAGCTCCTTTGAAGACAAGCCTGTCTTGACCTTCCCTGCCCCTCTGCCCAACTCTTAGCAAAAGCTTTATTAACCGTACCTTCCACTTTTGGTTTTGCTTCTGCCAGCCTCTCTGGAAATTTCTTCTTAAAGAATAATGCTTGCAGCCGCTGCTGGTAGTGGTCAATCCTGCATGAAGGGCAGAGGAAAGCCAACACTGAACTGGAAGTCTTGAAGTCCAGGGCTAGTATGCTCCCCACATAATCTAATGGTTGGATGTTCAGTCCCATGAAGCCAAGGGATTATGGACATAGTTCAAACATATGACACTACATAATCAACCTTGTTATGAAAATGGTGGACCTCAAGTCATGTTTTGATCTCAACTGAAAAGGAGCTGGAAGAATTCCCACTATTTTCAAAACATGAGAGTCATGGGAGATGCCAGCTACACCTCAATTAGCAGAACAAGATGTTAATCCTCACCAGGGGTGTAGCTAAGCTGAAACAAGAAAGAGGGTCAGAGGAAGAGATGAGATAGTTGAACAGAAAAGGGGATCTGTATGAAATCCTGACCCCTGGCTACTCTACATCTGATACTTGGATCTGCATTTCTTTTTGTGAACAAATTTAGTCAGAGGAGGCAGATTTCTGCTTGCCGTCAGGGGACAGGCCCTTATGCACAGAGAGTGCTTCTTGTCAATAAAGTTTGTGTCATGAACGGAAATATTTGTAACATTCATGGACTTCTGGCAAACACAGGGTATAATGGCTGGCCCACAATCTTGCACATTCCCCCCCAGTGCCAGATGATCCATTTTCAATAACAATTACAGCTGCTTCCAAGAAGTCCTGCAGGCACTCTCCCATAATGTATCAAACAGACCTGCTCATTTCAAAGAGGAAACGATCCGCCCGGGCCATGCGCTCGATTTCGTGTTTGTGCTCCTCCAACAGGTCAGTATCGCTCTTTTCAGGAACGAACTTCAGTAGCTAGAGTGAGAGACACAAACCAAACACTGAGATGTGAGATCCAGCGGAAAGGGGAGGGGGACAGAGGGGCATAAACAAACCCTGGTGGGGAGAGAGAGCCCTCAGATTTCTCTGCTACCACTGGGAAGCATTACATTGACTCGGCCGTGTGAGCATAACTTCAAAAAAGTGCAGCTGTGTCTACAAAACTGACCTTTTCCAAACCTTTGCTTGCTGTTCTGTCTTTATCCTTCACTGACCCCATTAAGATTACTTTTTAATTCTACGGGGAATTTCCCATTTCAAAATCCTAAAGGCCAAGTGCTACTGCAACTTACCCAAGGGGAAGTACAGAGAGAACTTGATTCCCACAGCCCTACTTGGAGTTTAGATTGGTGCAAACAAGAGCAGGATGTGTCCCAAACAGTGCGAAGTACCCATCGTGCCTATCTCAGAGTACACACAAAGCCTCATCTATCTCTCTCGGGTATGCCTGACACTGCTGAAACAATAAACAATAACCAAGCAACTGGATATGCGTCTGACACTGGCTGCTATTCATATGCTGACCTTAAAAGCTCATACTTTGACAGATTTTTGACATATCTGGTGGTAGTTGTGCTTTAGTATGGTTATAAATACTGCCCTACACGCAGCCTCAGCACACACCCACAAGAACTCATGCTCACAAGGCATATCAAGCACTTTGCTTTTTGCCACTTGTTAATACTTTATTGCACTCCGCAAATATGTGATATTCAAAGATGTGGAGCATCAGAAGCTTGCAGTGACTTCTGGAGCAGCTGTGGTCATTCAGACAACATGACAAGTAGGCTATAAATTTCCAAAATGGAAAAGCTTTTTGTGCATGATTAAACACTTTATCTGCAAGGAAAGAAGGAACTACATTTATTAGACAGTTCACAATTATTATGTTTTGCACACTCCTAAGGAACTTTATCAAATCTCTCTTTGGTCAAAGCATCATCTGCCACCTTCTAGAAACGGAAATTGGGCAATGGTGGTTTAATTACGGGGTTTTTTTCCTCACAAGTTATACAGTCAACCAAGTGCTGGGGATGGAAGTCCCTGACTCCCCTTCTAGGGTTCCTGTGAGATCCCTTCTAGTCCTGGCTCTAACCAATGACCTACATGGACTGGTTCCTGGCACTTCCCAACAGAAAAGCAGCAGGCAGAGAAGGAAGATGAAGAAAAAGGAAAGTAAATAAAAAAGGAAAACAACAGAAACAACAAATAATCTGTGGGAAAAAGTAGAGATGGGAAAAAATATGGAAAAAGAGAGGACATGAAAAGGAACCTCATACCATCTGCAATCATGCAAATTTTGCACCAAGAAGAGAAAACTTAGGAAATGAACCTGATACAAATACAGTTACATGACAGAGATATACCCGACAGCATTGGGAAGAATACTTTTCTCATGCTCCCATGTGCAGCTCCACTGACATGACAGGGCCAATTTCTGATCTGCAGACAAACCAGCAGTGCCAGTACATACATCCACTTGAGTAAAGGCAGTGAAGGACCTAAAAATAAGTTATATCTGACTTTAATCTTTCTCACCTGCTCAAGCATATCTTTCGCTAGGTCTTCTTGTTCATCCATCTTCAAGATTGCTTGTCTGATTTCTTCATTAGACAGCTTCAGCCTTTCAAAAGTATTGACATTGTACCATTAGTGCAAAGGTTAAGTGACTCTGACAATTGAGAAAGCAGGAAGCCTGAAATGCTGCACTAAACAGGCATGAAACAATCACAGCAAGCTCCACTGTGAAGTTGCTTTTCTAGAATATTCAGTAAGAAGAACAAATCAGTTCTAAAGAGAGGGGTTTTAGGGATTATATATTTTTATCCTCTTCAGCTAATCAAACACATCAAAAATCAGATGGTGACTAATAATAATCAGGTCCTCATAGATCAAAAGTGCTTCCAAGTTCCCCCATACCAGACACTTCCCTCATTAAATCCTTTTGCTATAGTAAAACCCTTTATGTCCAAGTGACTTATGACCCTGAGCTCATGTAACACCCTGACCTGTGAATATTAAAGCATTTCCCAGAATAAAAAATAATGGGGCCAAAACCTCCCTTATTGAGGACGGGTTTTCTTGCGAGGAAACTGCTTGTGCTAGGTGAGTTCACTCCGTCAGCAGGGACAGATGACAAAGGAACAGACAGCATCTGCATATCCATGGTTCATATCCAGCGTGAAACTGATGCCTTAGGTTTTAACTTTTATATTTTCAAATTCTGTACTGCTTAGAGTGTAACTCTGAAGTTCCTTGTAGCTTGTAATTCCTGCTCTCTCGTACTGGGTAGACATAACAAAGCCTCTCCAGGCTTTGCCTTCAAGGACAACCAGGCTGTTTTTAGGCCCAAAATGTGTAAACTAAAGATTCTGAGGGGGGCAAGCTGAGGGGCGTTACATCACTAAACTGGGGCTTTAATTGGAGAATTAACCCTGATATGCAAATGGTCCAAACCTATAAAAGTGTGAAGAACTCGTGACCTGTCGTCCATCTTGGGGTCCAATTTTTTGGAAGCAGCCTTTGGCCCCCCAGGGTGTACCTTGAAAGCCCTTCAAATAAATACCTATCTTTATTCCCTTACTCTTGTCTAGTCTCTGTTTCTAGGTGGCTGGAGGAGGCATCAAAACAAGCTCTGAAAACAAGAGTTTTTTAATGTTATCTGAGGTACTAAGATTACACTGTCCGTACCACCTACTCCTGTCCATCCGTGTGCAATGAGTAGGGGTCATCAGCTACAACTGAACATGAAATCCAGGGCAGATTAGGAGGAGTCAAAATTTGTGATTACCAAGATGTTGCTTGATGGATATTTGAAATGAACTTGGCAGTTCTCAGAGCAGATGTCAACAAAGTAATGCACAAGTAAGAAATTGTATCCCACCAACCCCAACCCATGACCCTCAGTCATTTCAGAAGAGTAGGGAAGATTGAACTGAACCACAAAGGAAAGGCCATCCACAGGAAAATCTCAGTTTTGGGACTGAAACAGTAGAGTGCAAAAAGAAATGTTTGACGAGTGAGGTCTACAGTCTCCATGGACCTTCTACAATCAATATAATTAGTTAACAGCAGAAAGAGAAAATGGAAATATCAATAAGAGACAAGCTGATGCACGAGGCAAAATGTTTTCGTCTTCAGTGCTAAGAAGTTCCATGTTGAAATTTCACATTGCCATTGGCATTTGGATAGAATCATATTTTTGGAACTAGGTAAAAGCAAAAGAAAAAGCTTTATTTTTAGAGACAGGAAATATTACTAAATCTAAGAAACTTAAAACATTTTAACATTGCCCAATATAAGTAACAGCTGGAAACTAAAATATGAATCAACAGACATTTGAAATCTTGAAAGTATTAAATCTCTGAACTAATCGCTCTTATTGTGTTCTTAGTTGGTCATCATGTCATCTTTCCACAAGAAGGGCAAACTGATACCAGCTAAGCAAGATAAAATACCGAATTTCCAGAAAAGCTTCATAATTGGGCCATGCTCAGATGAGATATAAGGATTAAAAGTTTTACAATGAAAAGGCTGGAAACCTTTTACTTCAGGCCATTAGTCTGACTGTGGATCAAAAAAGCAAACTTCTGTACATGAGGTTTTGCATAAAGCTCTGCAGCCTCAATCAGAAAATGGAAGGGTTACTTTTGGTTTAAATATTGAATTGTAAATTTCATGGCTATGTGACCCTGAACTGATCAAACACTGTGACCAGATAAGGGCTGAAATTGGTGGCTGTGTGCCTGGTCCCTAGGAGACACATATACACATGCCCAAACAACTCGGTGCTTGAAGTTTTTAAAGTGCTACATTTTGTTGATTATTTTTCCTTTAGAGAACACCTCTGCATTTTCCAGAATCTGGAGTCTGCAGATTAGACTTATCTTGTAACACAGGCACACAGTCTGTGAGAGGGAATGAAATAAAGCAACCCATTAACACCAGGGTGGAGGGGTTTTGTTGCTACTTTTACAGAGGTTAAAAAGAGTAAGGGTGAGTTTCATGTATTTTCCATGCAAATAACTCGAGCAATTCCTCACTGACCACCCATTACACACTGCAAGTACCTCTGTGTGTTTGGGGATGCAGTAAACAGGACCAAATAAACAGGTTTGAGGTACATCAACACAATGATGTTGCATATATTACCACTGATCTTGCTGTTCTGTCCAGAAGCCCAAGCATCAGCACTAAATACACTTGAAAACATCTTCTGTTCAAAAATAATTGAGAGCCCCAAGGACAGAGAGTTATACAAACACTTTGATTTCTTGGATGATTCCGTGCCTCACCAGCCATCAGCAGAAAAACATCTGGTTTGAATGGTTTAGCCCACAGTAGAGAAAAGCAGAAAGCTTGCCAGTCCCCTGCTGAGAAGCAGTTTAACTTGGTCACTTACAGGACTGCAACAGGGTCACAGCGCCTGCAGGTGTGCATCCTAGGTTATTAACAATCTAATTATTAGTATGGAAGGATTTACAGCAGAACAATCTTACTCTTCCAAAATGGGCTTGTTCTTCTTCTGGGACAGGATGCATTTCGAAAGCAACGACACAAAACACAGATCTTCCCACTTAAAAACTGTCTGAATAACTGGCCAAAGAATTGTTAATCAAGTGATTCTTATATTTTCAAAACTCATGCCCAGCCATGCAGCAGATCTTAAAGATGGCCAGCAGTAATGTGAAACAGATGTGCTGCTTTTAAACAGAAACAGGTGAACTGATTAAAGAAGAACCTAAAGCAGATGCGTAAAATCTTTCCATTTAAAACTGAAAAGAGGCATCCCTCAGAGCCTAAAACTCATATGAGAGAGACAGCAAAATTAAAGTGGAATTATGGCCCAAAAATTTACACTACAGAAATTACATTTTGGTATCTGTTGGAAAGCTGCAATGACTTTCTTACAAGCTTTGCAGATCCAGGCACTCTTCCTCCAGCTGTTGGAGGTAACTCAATTTGGAACAGCATACAATTCAAGCTATATTCCCTCTGCCTTACACTTCTCTAAATCGCGTATCCTGGGATCACGACACAGGAAGTAAATGTGACCAGAAGAAAATACAGTGCCCCTTTCCTCAGCTGCAGCACATTCATTCATAGCACAGATATTGCCTGTTTTTGTTCAACAGGAGCCTGACACTGGTGAGATGAGGAAGCAAAAGGATCTTTACTGAGAATACTCCCTCCTTCTTCCCTCACCCGTACATCTGGTGGCAGCATATGGAAGTCCAACTGCTTGAGTCATCTTCAAGCAATGTTAAAGCTCAACAAGTACCAAATAACTTCTGATATGGTACTTAGCCTGCCTTCCTCTATCCCCTCTGGCTTCATAAATAATCTCTATTGACTCTGCAGAGTAATTCATCACTAATCTCCCCAGGACACCTCGACTGATTTAACACCAGCTTCACTTGCAGACATCAAGTGGTTTATTGTTTCGTCCTCTTGGAGAACGCCGGCAGCCTGACTCGGAACATGCCTGGGAGACATGTTGCAGTTTTACATCAACTTCCCTTACAGACATCCAGTGCTTGCTCATTTTTTCTCCTTAAATATACCCATTGATTTGACTCGCGGCAACCTCCCCCCCACATTTCTCCCTCCCATGAATCAAAGAAAAATGCTTGGGACTCATTAACCATCTCCCCCTCCAAGGAAAAAGTGAGTTACTTCATGGGCTTATTCCTTGGATCTTTCTTAGCTTTCGAGAAGGAAGCATGCTTTCCCACTAACAGAGAACTGGAGTTTTGTTGCAGCTATGTTAAGCTCCCATACCACAGGGATCACAGACCCACTGTTCCTTTTACCTTGGAGAAGAGGACTGATTATCATGTATCAAGGACATTTTATACCTCCTACTGAACTACAGTGCTTCCAACAGATGCCAGCAGCAGTAGCTGTGACAGTCAGAGGCACTGATTGATACTTAGCTACGTCCTAAGGCCAGTTTGTACAGCTCACCCAAATCTTAGCTTTTATTGACTGCAGAATTCTGCATCTCCACAAGCCATTTCACACAGACTACTACTTAATTCATTTCCATACTTTATGACTGAGACATAAGCCTTCTCTAACTGCTGAGCTCTCCCAAGGCTCTGTAAACCTCCCAGGCTGCAGATTGTTCAATATCTACGTTTTGGAAATACTCATTGTCGCTGCCCCATAAAGGCCTCCTCTCTGAAGCAGCATTCAGGAGCCAGGCCGGTCTAATGGCACATTCAGCCAGAAGACAGAAAGAAAACTCTTTCCACATCCTCTTATCTCAGTTGCCAACTCGTCTCATCAGTGAAGACAACAGTGCTCTAATGTTTGTGGGACAACAGCTGGGATATTTCATCAGGTACATCTTACACCATTATATCAACATGTTGGCGAAAAAAATCCACCAATGCCTTTTCAGCACTTCACTGTGAAAGTATTCTGGCAAGTGCAGAAAGAAACAGGCTTTTCTTTTCTTGTCCTCCTTTAGCAAAAGCTTGTGAGTAACCAAGCAATTTTGCATTCAAATACTCTCAATTATCTTCCAAGAAGGATCTAGGGATGACTATCTTTCTGAGCCAAGAAGAGCAAAGCAGGGCCAGATCTGGGAATCCCCAAATTACAGTGAGATATTGATGAGGCAGTGGTTCATCCTTTATCACAACCCTACCTTTTGGTTCTTAGTTGTGATCTCAGACAGGATGGCATTGACTAACATTTTCAGTTTGCCTTGGAGTATCATACTCAGCATAGAAGATAAAGCCATTTATTGTGGACCTTTATTTTAACCCAGAATGTCTCTCCAGGAACCCAGCAGGCACTGGTTATTGCCCCGTGTTTTTCAATACAGCACACTGAGGAACAGAACTGCTGAGTCCAATCAGCTGTTTCTGTATCAAGATATGATCTGTACCCCAGAATATCATACTGTTTCAAATTTACCTTAGAACAAGGGTGAACACTGAGTTGTCACATGGCAGAAAGGCACACAGGGACTGGGGGCATGCAAAGCCAGTACATGGAGACTGACACTGGGTGAATAGCTTGTCCCCTTAATGTCTCAACTGAAAGAGTTTAAAAGCACTGAGGAGGTACAGTGATGTGAGAAAAATACTTGATCTCTTTTGTATTCTCACTGGAAATTCTGTCCAGGCCTTTTTTTCTTCTCCCTTACTGATGTTTGAATTGACAAAGCCACAAACATTTGGTAAAGCTGCCTGCTAGTACCTGTCTATTGTCACATTCACATTTAAAACTATCTAATCTGTCTAGTCAGATTCTGCCTTCTGCTACTACTGGTTTTATGACATTTTGCTAGCACCCCTACTGTTTCCAGCCTCTTGAGAAGGTTACTGCTGACTCACTGGGCCACAGGAATAACAAACACATCACATTTTGTCAGAAGAACACTGACATAATTATTTTGCTGTAATTCATGCAAAATAATGTGCACAAAGAAGTTCCATAAGTATACATTCAGCACTCTTCCAAGCAAGAAGTCTCGTAGAACTGAATCTCTCCAGAGCATTTCACAGAGCAAGACAGTAAACAATACATATATTGGGCATGTTCTGCAAGAATATTTAAAGAAATGGCACTAAAAAACCAGAGCAGTGAAAACATTATCCATTACTTAAGTAATGGAGGCAGGGAGAAGCCGTAATGGTGAGAGAAATTTCCAGCTGCCAGGTGAAAGCAGGGAAACATGGGGATCTGGGATGACTCTTCCAGACCATACAAGTCTGACAATAAAACTCCAGCCTGATGGAAACCAAAGACATCAGGAAATTCATCAGAGAAAGCAGATTTCCAGTGTGACAAATAACAGTATGTTTGAAACACCATTAAGAAAGCTAAATTTGAAGCTGGTGGGTGCCTGAACTCACTACAAACAGATGGTTATGTGTCCTGGTTGAACTATGGCCTACTGGAAGTACTGTGAGATAAACTCATCTTATGCTTTTTCAAGCCTTTGGAGATGGCCTACGGAACAGAGCTTTGTTTTAGATCCATCAGGCTCTATTAAACAAGGACAATTTAATCCTTCCTCTGCAGGAAAACTGAAAGATGCTACTATCGAGTAGTTGAAAGATTTTTTTTTTTAATGGAAATAGGGATGAGATTGGGGAGGAAGGTTTTTGAATCTGTTAAACATCAGCAAAAATCAACTAGCAATTCAATTTTCATCTCTTTTCAGCCTACTATGCTGCAGTCTCTCTGCAAAAGAAAGCAAAAGACATCTATTTCTCATTCTCACTAGGTTTTGGCTTGTTGGACCATATGAAATATGAGCTCTGCCTGACCCCTTCTAACACAGTGTTAGTAAAACAAAAACATTTGAGTAGGGGAGGGAAAGAAAACCCAACCCATGCAGCTATTTTACTTTAAAGGACACGACAGTTTAGTGTAAACAAAGGGGGAATAAACTACAGGGATATATGCACAGTAAGAGTCAATTGGAAACAGCTGTTGGCAGATACTGAGGCAACCTGAAATCTGGGGCTGCAGCTCTGGGTTGCACAAACTCCTTTTGTTTGTCACCAGTTTTAAAGCCCCTCTCACTGCATGCGTGTGCACACCCCCACACATGTGTGTGAGGTGTGCTGCAGGAGCAGCAAGTGCATGGCAGCAAGCAGGGATGATTTGGCTGGGAGTGTCTCTCCTTCAGGGTCTAACCTCGAGGAGGAAGAAGTGGGGTAATGAAAAAACCTGCCAAGGGGTTATAAAGCCCTTTCAATTATTGTCTGCAGCCATTCCTCCCAATTCCTGTCTTTAATATTAGAACCATATAATGACAAACAGCAAAAAAAGAGGCAAGAGGTAAAGGTTCTTTTGTAGTTCCCAAAGATTTTTGCTTTTTTGGTTGCATTTAAAAGGGAAGTTTGGGGAGGAATACCAATCCTGGGCCAACCTGTAGGATATTTCTGATACTCTGGGTGTAACACTATCCGTTACAAACAATAAATTATCTAAGCCAGTGGGATAGCCCTGGCAGTTGTTGTTTCCAATACCACAGCAGCAAAGTTAACAGGGCACAATGCAAACTTGCAGGCTCCATAGGGACACCTCAGTCTCCAAATCTCTATCATCCATATTAGAACTGCTAAAAATAAGAGCAGGATATTTCCTAGTGGAGAAGCTGACACTCACAAAACAAAGTTCTTCACCTCTGTTTTGAGTCCAGACTAGCAGTTCAAAGTTCACTAACCCCATGGCACACCTGCAGTGAGCACATGCCATGTATCTTGAAGTGCAAGGTTCATGCTTCAATGATCCTGCTGCTGCTGAAGGCAGCAAAAAGAAAGACAAAACACAGAAACTGTCCTTTCTCTCTTGCTGTATAGAGAGGATTCTTCTCAGGTAAGATTGCCCAGACTTGCACAGCAGAGGAGGCGAATGTTGAAAGACATTCATTGCTGCTGTCCACATTGTTTTTGTTTTGGAGACAGAATATTTTTACGAATAAATACCCAGTGCCATACCAAGTCATGGACCACCTTCCTGGATCCTCCTCAGCCCAGCCAACTGCAACACAATGTTACCACTTCTAGGAAATGTTCCACCTGCTAACAGAGTTAATCTGAACCCCAGACACAATTTACTAGGTCCGTCACACAGCATGAAAATCCTGTTGCCCTTATGCCTCCCCATTCCTCTGCCCCAGGCTCAGTCACCTGCCAACACCAGCAAAGATGTGTTGGCAACTGCTGCAGAGAGAGAAATCTCAGCCTTCCCTCACTGAAGGTTTGGATGGTGGGGGTCCTGCTGACATGCAGGCTAATGCCACATAAGTAGCATAATGAGAGCCTCTGTGGGTTTCACTAAGCAAGAGAGAGAACTCACTCCAGCCCTGGTGGTCTGGCTGCAACCTTGCTTTTAACTGTTACCTGGCTAGAGCAGACAAGCATCGCATCCACATGAACCCGTATTTTCTACTGCCCAATGAAACAGTTTTGCAGCTCAGTACTGCCACAGCCTTGCCAGGTTCTGTCTCCAGCCTTGCTGTCCCTCCTCTGGTAGGAAAGGCACTCTCTCAGTTTGATGAGTGTCTGCACAAATCTGACAGTGACAGACCTCTGACCCAGTACTCATGTTGGTAGAAAGACACGAAAAAATATAGAGGGCACTGATGTCACTGCATTTGAATGCATTAGTCATTGCAGGAATACACAGAGGCAACTTTTGGCTTCAAAAACCTAATTTACAAATAGAAGACTTAATTCTTCACAGAATATTCTGAGTTGGAAGGGACCCATGAGGATCACTGAGCCCAACTCTTTAGTAATGGCCCATATAGGAATTTAAACCACAACTTTGATGTTATTAGCACCATGCTCTAACCAGCTGAGCTCATCACAGGGTCTTGAATATGAATGCCTGTGTTTACCACTGTTCTCACCACAAGTCAAAAATGAACATCACACTCAGCTTTGCTGTATTCCAGGGAGATGGTCAGAGCAATATTTAGAAAGAAAGAGAAGAGAGACAAATGACAAACACAGAACATGGGGGATGCATCACTTTGAGTGAAGTGCAAGCACTGCCAAAGAGCTGCTTTCATCTACCAATGAGTATTGATCACTTCCTGGTGATGAGTCTTCAGATACAAGCTGGTGCCCACCTGTTTGACACACAAAATGTGTGTGTGTGGATATTTTCCTTAAGTGAGATAACACGTATGACAGACGTGCTTTTATGACACCATAAGAGAGGTTTATCTGACGCTTTGCAGGTATTAAACAGCAGGTCTAGTTATGAAAAGAAACACATCCATTTGTTTGATTTCATCCCCTCTCGCCTCTGCATTGATCATGGCACCCCCTGTGAGCTAAGGCTTAGCACACTTACTTGGAAAGGAGAATGACACAATTCTGGGCCCTCCGGCCATCAATCACAGAGAGCTCTTTCACCTTTCGTGTGGAGAGGTAAAGGTCTTCTGTTGAGCCCATCTCTTTCTGTATGTATTTCAAAAGGGAGGGAAAACAATCAGTATTACATTTCTCACCCAAGACTGATAGACTTAGCTCAATGTAATCAGCAAACCCATCCCAACCCAGAAAAATCCACCCACATGATAAGAAAAGGAGACAAAAGCAGAAAGCATGTAGGTAGATCCTGTGTTACTAGACAAACAGAAATCATTCATTAACACCTATAAGATCATCTTTGATCCCAAATACCGGAGCTGATTCTGACCTATTGGACTCACTACCAACAATTACGTTATGTTAATGAGAAAAACTGGCATGAGAGGAGAATCAGGCACATTACGATGAAGCCCAGTGGTGTCACAGCACATCCTTCAGCAGATGCCTCCTCCAGGGGTTACACAGTATTCTTGAATGGCTGCAGCACAAGCAATAAAAACCCCACTGTTATGTCTTAAGGCTGCCATTGAACCTGACCAATCCGTATTATATGAGAGATGCAAACACTAGGGCACCATGGTATTTATCTTACCAACTATATCTTACTAAATGGTAAAAATCTACATCTAAACTGTCTTCTCTCTTAAAAACTAATTAATACATTTAATCATACAGAAATCACTCTTTTCCAAAGTTGTCCGTATATCCCTACTGCCATACTCATCACCCAAAAAAAACCTAGAAAATCCAGTCCAAAACATTTGTCACAGCACACAGAGATAAAATATTTACAAACTCAGTCTGACCATCCAGTTTTTATTTTCCCAGCTAACTGCTTCTGGAACCATTTAAAAAATGTCTTTTCATGATATCCATATTGTCAGGCCTTGAGATTTTGAGATTTACCAGTATGATATAGCTTTGAATGGACTCATCAAATAAGCAACAGGGTTTCTCTTTTAGCATATAACAGCGAGCATGCCGAGTCAGATCAAAGGGTCCATCTACCCCAGCATCCTGTCCCTGGGAGTGGTCAAAGGCAGAGACCCAGGGAAACATGTTAGATCATAGCAAGCATACAGAATGGGTGCTTCCCACAATTCACTCCCAGGACTCAAGGTTCTGAAACTCAAGGCTTACTCAAATCAGCATGACTAATCTCTAAAGAGGTTTTGACACCCAAGTATTTGAGAGTTCAATGTAAATCATAGGTTCATACTGCTAGTTGTCACTTCAGTTATTGTTACAGTCAGCTACCACAAATCTGTCTTGCTCCTGGATACATAAAGGTCTCATGCAGCCATGTCCAAAAGTGCTGCAGTGAGCCATCACTGGCATTTTTAAGCAGGTACAATGAACCAGCTGAAGACAAGCACTCAGTAAGTTCTGCTAGATGTTCCCAAAGCATCTAGCTTGGCAGAAAGAAAATTGCAATGTTACTCAATATACCAAATAGTGTTTTGAAAAAAGGCAAAATTGGAATTGAGTAAGTTCATTATTTCTGATAGAATAACTACCAAGATCAAAAAGAGGAGTGCCCCCAGTATAATCTGGCATTTAGAGATTTCAAAGTTTTCCCTAGTTTTCTCAGTTTGTGGGGAGGACAACAGGGGAATAAGGAGATGGGCAGCTGTTGAAAGGAAGAAAGATTCTTGCTGGTCTCTGCTCTTGGTTTAAAAGCTTCACTGTTCCTTACTAGCTAATATTTGCAGACAAGGACACTCGGATAGTGACGACCAGCACCCATCCCAAGGGAAAAAAAGTTTCAGCATTTGGCTATGCATTTGCGGTGGGGGTTTAGCCAGCTTTCCTTAAAGCCATCCAGCAGAAATTGATATAATAGCCTCCATGCCATTTCAAATTTCCCAACCCACAGGGTTCAACACAGATGAATAACCTGAACTATTCAGACGTGGCCCACTCCTTGGTCATAAGGGCAAGACTCATCTAAAAATACATTCTCTTCAACTCATATTGAGGAGAGAGGTATTTATAGCTACTTGGAGTTATGTGTAAGCAAAAGCAGATGAAGCCTCAGGTTTTACCGAAGCCAGATTCCAAGCTTAGCTGAAGGAAAACAGACTGCATATGGACCATCCACATTTTCTCAGACACAGAAAAGGAGGAGCAAGGGGGCAGTGGTGATTAGCTTTTGTGAAAGAGACCAAGACCTGAAAGCAAGAACAGTTGGAGCTGGTGTCAACTTGACAGACAGAATGACTACGTTTTATGCCATCATTCTTTACCAACTTCTCATCTGGGATAACGCTATATTATGTCCTTCAAAGAATATTTCAGATTTGATATTTTAGTTGCAAATTCAAAACTCAACTAATATTTCAGTGCTGAAATGACTATACATGTGGAATGTGTTCAGCATATTGGTGCCTTGCTTTAAATACAATTTGATTTTGGTTAGCTGAAGACTCATACCCCGGCAGCACCCTAGCTTCTGGCAATTATCAATACTTCAGAGAACTATTTCTACCATATTGGCTTGCTTTTGTATGCTGCCATGTCAGCCTCCCCCATATGGCAAAAGTCCTGACTAGACTTTCCAAATACAGTTCCCTGAGCACTCATGGTGAGAACTACTTTCTTCTGAAGCCACCAGAGACACTTATGATCATATCCGAACAACCCTCTCCTGATAGCACTGCTCTTACCAAAATTGTTACCAAGGATTTTGCTTAAGATGATAAATAAATTGAGAGGTAGCCAGTTTAAAGACATGTGGATAATCCAATATCTCTATCTAAACACCATTTTAATCTTTTTCTGAACTTTCTGAGGGTTTCAGTTGTCCATTGGAATCCTTCTGCTCCTCAGATGGCACAAATCTTTCTGCCAAAGTGCCCAGTTCTACACAAAGAAATGTTGCCTTTATCAGAAAGTCTGTGGCTAGTAAGTGCATCTGAAGACTTGAGCAGTGTCCAAAGCAGATGGACCACAGATGGGAATAGTGGGAGCGAAGGCTCCCTGAGAGCCCCTTTTGTTTTCCACTAGAGAGACTATTGCTTTGGTTAAGGAAGAGTTCACATTCTGACATTCTTCTTTGTCCCTGTTTTTTTTTTCCTCAAGATCATAAAAAAGGGACTGCGGACACCAGCAGTGAGATACAAGCAAGTGAAAGAACAAGAACTATTTCCTATCACAGAGATAATACAGCTAAAAGAATTCTTTGTACCACCTTCCCCATCAAGAAAGCTGAGTGCAAGGGCATGTGAAAGAGTAGCATGAGTTGCGACCCCATAGTGACATGGTCCAGGATTTCACCTTAAACACAATGGCAAGAGGATCAGGAAGCAGACAATGATACTCACCTGCTTACAGGAGGAGGGGTTAGTTAGCAGGTCCTATGCAGGCAGCAGTCGCAATTACGAAGAAGGAAACATGCCAAAAATTAGCACAGAGAAAGATACCAAGTTTAACAAGGCAGCTGAATTTAGACACACACTGTTTTCTAATAGCATAAAATGCTTAGCAAGTAATACTGGCCCAGATGGTTCAAAGGTATTTCAGCATTTCCTTGCATATTTTAAATCAGCAGATGTCAGGGAACTAAGAGTCCTAGGTCTTTTCTGAAAATAATAAATTTGGTCTCCAAAACATAAATCTCCTAGGCCTTTAAATATTAACTAGGATAATGCTTAAATACCTTTACAAATCCAGTCCAGAGCCTTACCGAAAGAACTGCCAAGGTTATAACTTGAGGGTCAGTTCTCCTCTCCTGATGCACAGGCACAGTTTGTGGGTATTAACAAGTGTAACAAGCAACAACTTGTTTCAATGGGCATGTTATACCCTTTAACAACTTGTAGCCAAGTATTTTGAAAGCGCTCAGTCACCGCCAAAGAGGCCTTACAGCACTTCTGGATGACAGACTCCAACTATTTCGTGACATACTCAGTACTCCAGGAAAACACCAGCTATACTGAATCAAAAGGTCAATATTACACAGTAAGATTGGAGCAAGGTCAAAAGACAAGCCTAAGAATACTTGGTCCAGCATTCTGTACACTGGACAATTTTGCTTTCCCTCACAGCCACCAAAAAGGACACTTTGGGCTTGAGAGAGGAGAAGAGACCCTCTGACATTAATAAATTTAGGAAAATAGAAAAATTGTTTAATGTAAATGAAACTGGAAAAAACATGAAGATCATGTTAATAACAGCAAAGAAAGAAATGTCTTTATCTCTACTCATTGAACATTTCAGATGCAAAAGGGCAGGGCTTTGCATTGACATTTTTCTTTACAGACATTTGGATGAAGTTTAAAAGTCACAAACCCACAGTAAACACATACTTGGTCAGAGCGGAATATTTCCAAAAGTAAAAGAGAAGAAAAGACAAAGTGTGAACTGAAAAAATTCTCATAAATTTTTAATTCAAAAGCAATTTTGGTTACCTGGTCTTTAAAAAAAAAAAAAACCGGAAAATTGATGAGGACTTGCTGATTGAAATCTAGTTCACACTGGAGCAAGTATGGATGAAAAAGAAAGTATCACATACAGTAATAACAACAAAATATTTAAGGAGAAAAAAAAATCCAAAACAATGTAAAAACCTTAACAAACACTGGAAGGGCAGCAAAATGTCTAACTGCACAAAAATACAAGTAGCTTACATAAGTGTTACTGCAGTGTCTGGAGCCACTGTCATAAAGTGTGTTTAATGAGGATGGAAGAGTACTGCACAGAGACCCACGGAGGCAGGGGTAAGGGTCAGGTTAGTTTATGGCTGAATAGCTCAGGCTGCTTTCCAGTGACTGGTAACATAGCCATAAACATTATGATTCTGACTGAGACCAGGACAGCTTCAGCTTTGGATTTTGGGGACAAAAGGAAGCAAGGCTTTGCAAGGTCATTTCTAGTGAGGAAGCTGCAATGTTTGCACCTGAAACATTGGAATGGAAGCTCTTGGGACAGGGTCCAAATCCAATCTTGTAACAGCACTGAAAATTCATGCGCCTTTCTTCCCCTCTGTGAACTAAGATCTTGTTTCAAGGAATGGGATTTACAGAAAGAGAGAGGGACCCACTGAAACATCAACAGCTATTTCCAGACACAGAATGAGAAATGAAATCCCATCATGCAGCAGTTAACATTGCATTCTTCACAGCTTATCCATGTGCCTGTGAGCTAGTAAATAAGAATAGTTACTCATTATGTTTATTGGATTAGATAGAAAAATAAAAGAGAGAAGGGAGCAGATGGAAAATCCAAATTTTAAGGTACTGAGTAAGTTAATGAAGTAGTTATCATAACTGTAAGGAATAATCATAAAGGTTATTTATGGCAGTCTGGTCTGTGTTTTTTCGTAAAACTTCAGAGTAATGGTCCAGTTCTGCAGCATAGAAAACATTGAAAATACTCCAAAAGCAAAGGAAAGCTGGGGGAGTTCAAGGAGTGAAAGTACAATCTGTCTGCTGCTAAATCTCATTCAGTGGAGATAGACAGATTGAAAGTGACTTGCTTTCCAAGAAAAAGAGGAGGGAAAAAAGACATTCTAGTAAATGGCCACTTTTAAAGTATGCTGTTTGTTCTATAATCTGTAATTCAGACAGTTTCTGTCACCTAGCCAGTTCAGGCAGTTGGCTGTTTAAGAAAAAATAGACAAAATGAAAGACAGCTAATACAGTCACCTTGCTCAACACTCAGGGAACTACAGCCTTTTTTCTCTGGGTGAATGGGAGAAACAGAAAGATTGATGTGCAAGTATAAATGTAAAGCTCCGGAGCTTTTGGAAGTCAGTGGCCACTGACATTAACTAGAGCATTACCTGCTGGTAGGTGTTGTCTCTGAGAGCTGCCCATTAGTATGAAGTATGTCCATAACAGAAGATTAGACCCTGCCCTGTATGCCTGTCCCATCTTCTTTTGATCTTCAGACTTTTTGAACAGTGGCAGAGCATCAAATGATGCAGCCTGACTGCAGGTGGGCAAGGGCTCAGACCACTGTCATGTGTTCTTTTCTCTTTCAGAAATTCAAGACTGAAAAGCTGTGGAAGAGTTCACTCCTACCTGGTGCCTCTGATACGCGGAGAACATCTTTTCAAAATCTTCTAGATCCAGCACCTTGAATGCCTTTAAATCATCAATCTCATTCCAGATTGTGCCATGGATCCTCTCCTAAAACAAAAGGACATATTTTAACAAGATAGCAAAAGTATTTAGCTAAGAACATCCGATTCCATTTGGATATATCATTCTCATCTCCTCACTGGTCACATTCCTGTGTACTACTGCTGTCATTTTAGAGGACACACTTTGTTTTAAGAGTCAAAGGAGAAGAAATAGTGAGGTTTTTTTGTTTTGTTTTTAAACATACTATTTTGTATTTTTCATCTCAGCTAGTTTCTAATGAAAAGGCATATTCAAAGACTAGCAGACCACATCTCAAGCATTATCCATGATGCTACAGCATATTTCCTTTCAAGAGTGGCTATCTGTCTAACACAGTGATTGTGGTCATGCTGAAAGGAGTGTTACCATCAGGTGGAAAAAGCTTAGGAAAAGCACTGATGCATGACAAACCCCAGACACCTCTTCCCTTTTTCAAATTTTGCCAGGTTCTTTTATAAAGCCTAAAGGGTGTGTGGTTTTCATTCTGTCTGCCTGTGAAAGTAGTTTAAAATTTTATTTTATTTTACTTTTAAGCCTTTGAGTCTTCGAGGTCTAATTGTTTCCTATTACGTGAACTCCCTTGTCTACATGAGGGCTTTGTCAAGTCAGACAGACACAAACTATATCCAGGTCCCTGAAACAGCATCATTCACAGTAACTGGAAGTGTTCACAACCCTTGTGATGATACATTATCCTGAATGCCAGGAAGCCTAGCTGTTTGGCAGATGATTGGCATGGAGGGAAACAGGCACAGACTTCTCCTCCTACTTGCTGTCCACCAACCCCAGAACAAATAGGCTCCTGTAGTACGTGAATTAACTAATCAGCAGTCATCCTAAACTAAGTGAAGGTCTTGGGTGTCTTGCTGACATTCTCAGGACACATATCCTTTCTGGCAGAGGACACAAAGGTTGAACTACCTTCTCCTTCCTACTGACACTTAAGGTGCATGTTTTGTGGGACAAGCTTTGGGTGCTCTTCACACCTGACAGCACTATTCTTCAGTTAATTTAGTTTATGAAGTGTATATTTATTGTACTTTATTAACTGGAAAAATAATAAAAATGCTGATTAAAAGAAAAAAGAAAAGGACAAAAGGAGGTGTTAAAAAAGATCTAATGAAATCCCAAGAGATGGAGAGCCAGCAGAATACTGATGCAGAGAAAGCCAGGAACCACAAGCAATAGCAATGAAACCCTCACACAGGTTCCGGCTCTGAAGTATCAGACTTGTACCTACACAGCAAAGTGTGTTAACACTTCATTATCAGAACTAATTAGGAATAGGCTCTACTTCCCATTCAGAGTCATCAAAAGGAATGAGGGAAATGTGCTAAGCCACAAGGCTCAAGGAGCAAGGAAAAAACCTGGTAAGGATAAAATGAGGGGGAAATAAAAGTGTGAAGTGTTCTGGAGGAAATTCCTGGCAGGGCAGACACTGTGGAGGAAAACCAACACCCTTTCTCCAGAGGCAGCCTGTGAGTGCCTGAGGGTAAGGAGGGGTGTCTGCAGTGCTATTTACAGAGAGCATATCCTAGATGGGAGCAGCACCCATCCCTGAGCAGGCTCACCAATATCATTGAATCATCCCTTGCAACCAGTGTGGCTCCTCTTTCCACAGTAGGAAGAATATGTGACTGTAACACGGCAAACAAGTCTGGGAGGCTCATCTCAGCCAAAGCAATAGGAGACAAAATTAATTTTCATCTTATCCTAGTCCTGAACTCCGCTGCCAATCTTAGCCAGAAGCATCCAGGCAGAGTGATCATTCTCATTCAATTTCCAGGCTGGCTCTGTAAACCATGAATTATAAATCCTGAGGGATGTATTTGAACAGCAGAACAGTTCTCTGAGTGCCTCACTGTTTCAGACTCTCCAATCAAACACTGAAATGGTACAATATTTCTTGACAGGAGTCCTTAGAGTCATCACTGGGATAGAGCCCTGAGGATGCCAAAAAGCTGTATGCTGTGTTTGGCAGAGGCTGGATGTGACTCAAGAGACAGCTACTCATGAGTCTTGCCCATCTACCTGTCCAGCTGCAAAAATCTCATGGGAGTGAAGTTTCCTCACTAATGGCAAGAACAGCGAAAATGTCCTACAGAACAGTCTAGTCTGAATGAACTGCAAAGGTGCCAAAACAGAAAGTTCTGAGATTCAGAAAGGGACTGCAGAGAGTAGTTCTCCCCCTACTTTCCCTGGAAAACAACACAGTGAAAGCGATTCTAACTTCAATTCAGATTCATTTTAAGAGCCAGACTGAATCTGGTCCTGTACAGGATGGTTTTACATGCTACTTGTAGCAGAAAGACAAGTTCCAAAGCAGCACCCATTGCAATGGCATGCACAAACAGAACTTTGAGCAAAGCAATCCAATTCTAGGGCTAATGAAGGCAAAGAAAAATCAAGGCAGGCAGAGGTATAAACAATCTTTGTTACGCGTAACACTTGCAATGGGCCTGTCCCTTCTATTTCTACTATAAGCTCTGTCCTTGAAAATTTTCAGGTTGCTCCCAGATAATTTCCTAGACTGAGCTCTTGATACACAGTTTATACAGTTATGGATTAACTGGCTGATAGTTCCTTGTCATCAGCCAGAGAAGACAGAGCATTTTAAGAGAAACAGACTTGCATAAGTGGTTGCTATGATAAATGATTCCCTCAGCACCATAAAAATATTTATGATCCCTAAGTAACAATTTAAAAATAAATTCTTTATTCCTCCTTTTCTTTTTTTTCCCCCTCTGTCCTTAAAAAAAAAAAAAAAGAGAGAGAAAAAAAGAAACTAAAGAAACTAAAAAAAAAAAGAGCAGTCATTTTGTCAGTAATAGTTTTTTCTCCATTTTTATTTTTTTAATTTATTTAGTCATTCATTTATTCATTCTACAAGTCTTCCAAGATCTGTGGTTCTTCTGCTTTGGGAAGTCTTGGCCCACTTTGAGAAACAAATCCTGTGAACTTCCCAGCATCCTCTAACAAAATAGTGACAGATACCAGCTCAGGAAACACCTTATTATGAGAACAAGTATTGACAAAGCATTTGCTCTGTCAAGCTGAATTTTTGGTATGTCACATTTAACAATTCACTTGCTGTAGCAGTTGCATCATTCCACCTTTACAGTGGATACCAGTTTTCTGACAGACCTACAGACATTAGAAAATGGCAATGTTTCATGACACTACAAATCATATCAAGCTGTCCTCTGCTACATCTGAAGGATTATTTTATTTACCCTGATAGATAAATAATGATATTCTGGAAGGCATCAAAGTCCATCATGCCTCAGTAACCTCACAGCATGAGTGAAAACTTACAGTACTTTCTTCTTTCCAGAGAAACCATGGAAACAATGAGTCTTCTGTGAATACTGGAGCAGGCAATCCTGCTTATTAGTGGGTTAATATGTGTAGAATATTAACCAGAAAAGTGGAAGCAACTTAAAATTTCAATTCAGAATTCCAGTGTGAGAAAAATCCACTTCAAGCAAAAGCTGTATTTTTGGCCTGTTTTTAAATCAAGACATCTGTTTTATCTCATTGTAAGCCTAGGTACCACCACAGCTGCTATGAGTAGCTTCACAATGAGATTTTGGAGAACTCTTTCCATTAACTTTGAATGTCTAGCGGCAGTCCGTCATCATTTTATGCCATAAACCTTGGGCTGCTTTTAGGAAGAAAGTTCCAGAAATCAGAATAATTGATAACATTATAGAAATGTTTTTTAAAAAATTAGTGTCAAAATTAACACTTTCTGTTTATGTGACTGGCTGTTTTGGGGGTTTGGGTTTGGTGGTTTTGGTTTGGTTTTATGTGTGTGTATGTGGTTTGGGTTTTTTAAAAAATTCCTATATGGTATGTCAAACAAATACCTTTCCTATGAAACTATTTCAGTCAGATCTATTTAGAGCTGGCTAAAGAAAGCCTCCCTGACACCACTGATGAGAGTCATTACCAGGACACTTGATGGGAAGCTGCTTCTCCAGCTGTGAGATAACAAGCAGAGCAGTCGAAGGTTGACTTAATTTACTCTGAGAACTTCAAATCAACATGTTTATATTTATTACATAGGTAATTATTAATCCATACTTCCAGTGTTCTTGAAACCTGTCCATTTCTTGGATTAACCATAAATGTTTGGTCCCTGATTGACCTTTGGTGTTGTGTAAAATTCAGAGTGAGAGAGCATTGATGCCCAGAAACAAAGTAAGGAATCTTTCCAGGATATTACAGTGGTTATATTGCAATAACTTTTTCTTCAAAAACAGAGATCCTTGGCACCAGCACTACTGTACTGCTGTATGAATGGAATTCACAGACAGTGCTACAGTGCTGTATGAATGGAGCTGTGGTGTGGAAGGGCTTCATCAGAACTCAGCCCATCCATGCATCTAAATGTCTTTGCCACTGATCATTAGCTCACATCAAAGCTAGCACAAAGTCCCTAATTCTCAATGGAAATTAGTGGGCTGTTGGAGTTTCCTTGTTAGAAGCACAGATCCTTTCCAGTCAAACCTTTTTTTGCGGTGGCCATGGGAATTGTGGACAATCTGTTATTGTCAACTGCTAAGAGCTTGACTATATTTGATATTTCTCCTAACACCCAACAGCTCAGTTCTTTCCTTCCAAAGACAAAATCAGCATTGGAAAACAACGTGTCATACGAACTGCCCTGGAGAACAGCCTTGATTCCACCACTGAGAAAGTATATTGCAGACAAATCCCTCTCAGCTGGCCCTGTCCTCACTCCTCTCGGCCTCTGTTGGCTTTCCCTCACTCCCTCGAGGCAGGCTGCATGGACAGAGAGGAGTTTGCTCTCACATGGGCTTCCTGAGTCCTGGCAACATCTTCATACTTACTTGAAAGACCTCCTGAGAGAGACTCTGTACTAATTGCTTAGAGAAGGGTGGTCTAAACAGCATGCAGAGATAACTAAGAGCTGAATAGTTACAGCTCTAGCAGTTGCTCTGCTTGCAGCCCTAACTATATGTACAGCTGTTGCCAACACTGTGTTTTCTCACCTTTCTATGTTTCATGTATTGTTCCTCAAAATGTTTTTGTGGGGAAAAATTGTATTCTCGTGAACTGGAAGTTAAGCCCTACCACAAACCACAAAAGTACTACGCACACTTCCAAGCCTCCGCTTCCCAGGCTCAAAAACGTGAGATGTGCTGATCCCAGAGAGGGTGCTTGTTGTGCGTCCTCGTTCATTCACGTCTGGCTACAGTGACAGCTTCGTTCAGGAGAACACCACAGAAGTACAGCAAAGGTAACACGAGGCATGACAAGGCCTATCCAATCTACTCACGACTTTGTGCTCAGAGGATTCATATCCACGTGAATAGAAAGATACTGAAGCAGGAAATCTAGGATAACTGAGGAAGATGACCAAAACATATCTGCTTCTCCAGCAGTCAGTGAAATTAAATAATTACACAGCAAAGGGCAACCCAAGTAACAAGGTGAGCCACCTGTATCAACACCACAACCTCTTCCATTTTGCAGAGATCATACCAGGTTCAAAACACTTACACTGGCAGACACCCCAAAACAGAGGCCCCACCCTCTTATGCCCCTTTTTCCAACTATTTTGCCGTCCTCAAAATAGTGTCTTTTAGCCATCTCACCACCCAGGTCTTCAATTTTATTAGCACAGCTGCCTTCACTCTTATCCAGAGGGCAGGATAAGCCTACAGTTACTGTACACTAAACAGAAACACCTGTGACTCTCTCTTTTTCATATAAATTCATATATATACATATATTAGTTATTATTTCTTTTCTTCAGAGCACTAAGTCCCATGTTCTACAAAGGAAAATAAATCCTCATCCTTACATTCTCTCCCACACCCCCCACGTGGCCTTGACAGACAAGCACAGACGGTGCAGCAAATATTTCACTTCACTTTATTTTAAAGAAAAGGGGAGAGGGGGAGAGAGAATTCTTGTGGCATTCCAGAGGTCCCTGGACACTCATTCCAAATGCCGGAGTTGGGCCCTGGGTGAGTTTCAGTCTAAAAGAGAACCTGGGTTTCTAGGCAGCAATCCAAACTCAACACAGACACTTTTTTCTTTCTAAATCATTTTAAAAAATTAAGACCTAAAGAGAAGGGGAGGAGAAAGAAGAAGGGAAAAAGAGAGAGAGGGAAGAGAGAGAAGTGAAGGGGAAGGAGACACAACCAAGGTACAAGAAAATGTGTGCAACAGGAAGAATCCAAGTTCTCTGGGGTTGTTTTGCCAACCTGAAGTTTTATCACCAATAGACAGAGTTCTAACCATTCAAGGAGAAAGGCAGCTTCCCTCATGGCCATGAACAAACAGTGAGGAGAATCAGGACACCTTTCTCTCCTTGGTGATGGCTCCTGCCACAGTAGAGGTGGCTGAAATTCCAGACGGTTCTCACCATGTTTTGCCCACATTGGCTCTGATCATCCTTTTCCCTGGTGCACAAGTGAGGGCAGCTCCGGCACACCAGTCCTGGAGATGTCCAGCTCTGACTTACATATTCGGCCCCACTACAGCTTTGCTTAACCAGATCATTTGCATGCCCAGATCTATGCAGCTCAATCTATCCAGCACCTTGCTCATCACAGGGGATGTGCTGCACTGCTGGAGAACTGGGGAGACTTCCTCAAGACAATTAATGACTCCTACTGGCCAGAGCCCACAGAAAACCACTTGCTTCTATCACTTTGCATTTCATGGCATTAATCAACACTGAGGAATACTCAGAAAGCAAATTAATTGAGTAATGTAGTTCCTTACCTCACTCAGCTTAGCCCAGTTGAAGGACTTCAGTGGATGTGAAGGCTGCGGGATAGATTTCTTCTTCAGACTGGGGCCACCGCTGCTGAAGGTTGTTGAAGGGGGTGGCACTCCCATGCTGAAGAAAGGCGGTGCTCCTGGTGGAGGAGGAGGTCCTCCTGGAGGAGGTGGTGGAGCAGGAGGAGGGGGACAGCTGGAGAAAGGGAGAGGAGGTGGCAGTGGTGGCAAATTCTCAGATAGGTGAGAAGACGACAAAGATAATGGGCCACCTGGAGGAGGGGGTGGTGGGGGTGGGAAGGAAATGCTGCCCCCTTGCTGGAAAATGAAAAACACAGAGAAAAAGAAAGCAAACAGTTTAAAAGGCACAATAACTCCATGTTGCCAGCTGATGTGATTTTATTATGACTCTCAAAATATTTGATGTTTTCTTTAAAGCCTTCTGCACTCAAAGCCATGCAATAAAGGGAGGAATCTCAGCTTTCATTTAAGAGAAAGTTTCAAGCCCTTGGAGTTGTGGAGAAGAGCTTGAAAGAAGGAACCATAAATGGCTCAGAAAAACAGAAAGCTAGTAAAAGAAGCCAAAACGTATTATTTTCTCCTTATGTATGAAAAAAGAGAAAAGTTCAATATTATGAACTTTTGAACTCCTGGATTTAAAAGCTAAGGGTTTGAAACACTGAATACCTGTCATTAGGCCCCACTAATGCAAAGTGGGAGAGGGGAGGAGGGAATGAATCTGTTTTCTGCCGTGTCTAACTTCTCAGGGCTGTGTTCTGGTGAGCCATGGCTCAGGCACACTGCTGGGATAGAAGGAGCACCAAACAGGAGGGAGCATCTGCAAATGTCTTTTTTGCAGAATTCCAAGGCAGTTCAGATGCTCTTGCAGCATAATAGGAATCTTGTTTCTTCCCTAAATATGCTTTTGTATCAGGGCGGTTTCTCTCTATTCCACTGAAATAACAACCAGGGCTACCCCACTCAGCAGTAAAAATTATGGCTGGAGGAGGACACGTGTGCCTCAGCAGCTCCTGCAAGGAAGGCGGCTGAGGAAAAGGAATGGAGCAGCCCATGCATTAACCATTCTATACCACCAGCTCAGGGATTTTGGACTCAGATAAAAGCTGAGCAGCCTCTAAATATTCTCTATTATGACCACAGATGTGCTTCATTCAAAATATGCTTTTGTTCATCATTTACTAGTTAGCAGCCTTTAAACAAGGATGGGGAACACTCCCAGTCTCATACCGAGAACTCATTAAGTTGAGCCACCAGATCATTCATCTGGTCTCGGGTCTGGCGCAGCTCCAAGGATTCCTTCTGCAGCTTGTCCTTCATTTTGTTCAGTGTCTTCATCATTTCATCCTTCTCCTGGGTCTTCGTTTCACATTCCCGCTCCTTCTTCTCTAGTCTGCTCATCAGCTCAGCATGGTCTAGGGGGAACACGCAAGTGGGACTGATGAAATAAAGCTCATGAACAGTCCCTGAGGAGATATAGGTTATGCTGAAATAAAGCTGACAAATCTGTCAGCTCAAGCAGGGATGTACAATGAGAGCAAGAAAGAGAGAATAGAGTCTGACTGTCTTGACAATGACCTTCAGTGATCAAGACAGCAATGCCCAAGTTTCAGTCAGACTGTAAAATCACTTCATGTGAGGACTGAGGGAACCCCCACCCTGTGAAACACATAAACTGTTCACCATGAAAAAAATGTATGCAAAAGGAAAAGTCATGCCCGGCTGTGCTGCTCGCTGCTCTGTGAATGAATTGGGATCAGTCTTGTCTCCATTTCTGCCTACCCAAGCACAGAGGATGCACTCACCTTTCCGGAACTTCTCTGCCTGATCCCTCCACTGCTTGACTTCATTTTCATTCACCAGCCTGAAAGATGAAATGAGATAATTTAAACTTTTTCTGAGCTACCCAGGCTGAAAGACAAGTGGCCATTATGTGTAGTGATCAGCAAAAGGCAACCTGGTGAGGGTACAAATTTATATAGGATCATGCCAGTGGTCCTTCTGGACCCAGATTCTCCTCCCTAGCCTACAGCTAATATAAATATGATGCCTTGTTGCTCAATGTCATAAAAAGGGATAAAGGAATGGCTGGAGAAGAAAGACCTGACGCATTCCTGTCTTCAGGTAATGCCCTCAAAGTGCCAAGTCCAGTTATTTTGAAAGAGAGAAGTCATCACTAAAAAAATCACAGCTGCTATGGGTTGCAAATTACCCCATCCTTAATATAATATCAGATTGCCATCGTTTTTGCTACTTTCCGTGGTTCTATTTTTTTTTCTTGCAAGGAGGAAGAACACTTCTCTATTGGGTAATATATCAGTAACAAGGCAATTCTCATATCTCATACTGGCACAGCTATTTCCTATTACTGAGAGAAAATATGCAGGGCATGCCGGGGATTGATTAGATATGCAGAATGAGGAGTAGCTATGAAAGTAGAAAGGGAAGATCAGGCATGAAATCTACAATGAAGTCTGGTATCCGACACTGCTGTATTTTTCCATGACAAGAAATCAGTTTCGATTTTGGCTCACGCCTGTAACAAGAGGAATTGTAAAATTCTTAGTACAGGAGAATTTGGTTTCATATAGGACTTATGTTCTATAAATGTTCTTTTCAGTGGATAATTCAGAAGGGTAATGGGCCATGAATTACCTGCAGAGGCAGTTGGATGAAATGAAGAATCCAAAAGTTTGGCTAAAAAAGGACTGAGAACAGGGAAGTTGAGATGAGAGCCAGCTCATGTAGCTAGACTTCTCAAATGATGCATCCTATGGGAAAAAATAATGGTAATGCCCTCAACCAAGTCTGTGGGTGAGAGCAAACAGACATTTTACGAAGAGGTAAGAGGTTTTGTGTGTCAAGTGGGGACTGCTTTCCCCTATTTGCAATCTTTTTAAACCATGTGCTCATTAGTGAGGAATGGGATCTACATAGAGATGATGACATTATTTTAATTTTTTTTAGTATCAAGGAAAGCTTTCATGAGCATCCTGAATGAAAGAAAGGCACATGAGTAAGCCTTGTTATAAAATCTGAACATTTTTTCTGTTCTTCTAAACCAATTAACATTTACTAGAAGCCAAAGACAAGGACTTTGCTAGAAGATACTGCCAAGCTAAGATGTCATTAGAAGGAAGCTTCTTAGAAGACTTAACTGCTTAACAAGACAATGAGAAGCTGTAAGTTGAAATAAGAAAGTCCTCACATATGATCTTTTATTTCCTAAGCACCTGCATACTGATCATATCCTTATACCTGCATAACAGAAATAAATAATAATTCAGCTTACATTTTAATGATATTTTTGACATTGAAATTTTCCAATGGAGCTGTATCTGGATCATCTCCTCGTTCATCCTGAAGAACAATTTGTTGAAGTATTCTGTCCAACAGCTGCCACTGCTGGAAGTTTCCTCCATTCCTCTTATCTGTATGGAAAAAAGACCAACCCATGAGAACTTCCAATTCCGTGCCAAAGTGCACACAACAAACTGGCATTCTTTCCTTCCCACCTTTCATCTCAGTCCTGTATGCCATGAATTACAGAACACAAAGCCTAACCCTGAACAGTTGCTAGCAGATTATTTACAAACACCTGGCATACTGAAACAGCACATAACAGGCACAGGCAACTTTGTGCCTGATTTACACATTCAGGCTCTGCAACCCTTTCGACAGGGCTATAACTTGCACTTTAAATGTCTAAAAAAAGGATTCCTTTGTGATAACTAATACTCAGTGTTTTCTGGGCCTTGATCTTGAGGGCACTGTAAAAACAATGAGATGCTCTATCTGCATGCTTCGTTATCTGCAGGTCAGTGAAACTCAAGAGGCATGAAAAATTCGTACAAACATGACCAGAAAGTGCAGAGATAAAGAACAGAAATTGAACCAAAGGGACTGATCCCATGGATATCAAAACAGAAGAGCCAGAGAAACAAAGTTCACCTCAGCTCTCTAAGTTACATAACCTAGATCTTCAGATTCTTTAAAACTGCTCCAGTACAATCCTGTCCTGGCCTAACAGGATTTAGTCCTTCTGCCACCAAAAATCCCAGTCGATATGTAAAGCTCAAGTGCTGTTCTAAAGAGTAATATCAAAGAGGCCACTGAGACAAAGTATTGCTTGAATTTGTGCACAGCAGTACTTGAATCTAATGAGAGCCTGAGAACATATCACATTGCTTTCTGAAAAGCATACCACACTATATCTCCCTCATGTTCCCTTCTCAATCTGACTGCTCAAATAGGGATAAAAGTAATAGAAGACCAGCACCTCACACCTAACAGGATCAAGGCAGGCAGTTCTTTAGTGACCTTGCTGTTACACTCTGGATGCATAACTGATTTTATTACAGTTAACAAGAAGATTCTGATAATTTCCTTTTAAAACAAATGCCAATATTATTTTTCACTTTGAGTTTAGGAGCTCTCCACTGATGTATTGCCATGAGATAGCAGCCTGAAGACTTACTATGAAATTTCCCAGTGGCAGAACAGCTTTCAGTACTGTATTGTTTCACCAGAAAAAATCTCCAGTGTCTTTTTTAAATATTCAAAATGCTATCTATTTCTGGGAATTCCCTGATCTACAGCACAAGGACTCTTTTCTAAAACTTCTAATTTAAAATCATTAAAAGCTCCGTCAGTGACTAACTGGAATGTCTCAGCTACTTAATTTTATTTGCAAGTGCAGAGAGGTCAAACTGCTGCCCCAAGTACTGCAACAAAAATTTGCTGGATGGAGTCAGTGTAAGATACCAAGTTCATTACCACAGCCAAGTTCTGAATGGGAGACAAGGGCACTGAGTGCTCTGGTATCTGTGAACTTGTACCTACACCAAAGCTTCACCCAGTTCTCCAATACCCCTTGCTCTGGCAATCTGTAAATGTACTCACATGGCATCTGCAAGCAGTGCTGGAGGATGGATAACAAATAGGGATAGGCATCTGTATGCTTCAATCTCTTCTTGATCAACTCAAACATCTGAGAGGCACTTTTTGTATCAATGTGGATCTGAAGTGAGAGAAGAGGAAAAACCATCCACAGTGAAAGCCTGTTTAACTGTGAAAGATCCAGTCAATACAAAGACAGACAAGTTTTCAGCAATTGGACCTCTGCAAAGTCTCCTGCCATGTCCAGCTGCAGGTTCCAGTAACAGGCACATGGGTCTTTGACATCACCATTGTCATCCCTACTCAGTATGGAAAAGATCCCCAAAGTAAAGGGCTAGAAAGGTGGGAGGCGTGCAAAGCCACCAAGAAGCTGCTCAGGAGCAAACACAACATTTGGGTCCTAAGAACTGGTTGCACAAATAGTAGAAGCTAAGCAAGAAAGGGACAGGTGTTCTGTATCAGTGTGCAGCAAGAGCTGTTCACAAAGAAAGAGGAGACTAAACCGTTTGGGACCCTACAGCTTTTGATTGATGCCAGAGGTTGTCTTTGTTTTATGTTCGTCTTTAAATTCCATATATTCTAAAATACTGATCCTCTCCACAGGCTCTGAGGCAACAGTCTTCAGCAGAGTTTCATGTAATCTTGGGAAGAGTGTCAGAAAATAGCACAAACTTCACCCATAGTCCTGTAAAGAGGATGTCTGAAACTAGGAGGTATCCAGATCATCAGGACTGAGAAGCTGAGAGCAGGCTTGAGAACCTCCTTCGCTCCTGAACTTTCAGGCAAACAAAAGAAAGAAGTTTTCATGAAAGATATTCTTCAGAAACCCTGTGTGTGATCACTGTTTTCATTGTTCACACACCACAAATCTCCTACTTGCTAAATGAGAAACAGAGAAAACAGGAGCATCGACCACTCTCAGCATCAAAGTCAAACATCAGTTTTAGAGAGCACAAAGGAAAGTTGCACCAAGCATCCTAAGTGGATGTAAGTTCAGTTTTGTCAAGTTCAGGTACTCTGAAAAAAAACTTACCAGGTCAAACCGTTTGGCTAGCTCCAGGTCATCTTCATTTCTGACCATCTCAAAGAAATCTAAATGTCTAAGAGGAAACAGAAAAACAAAACATCTACTAATGTTCATTATGTGATTCAGACTTGTCTAATTGTGCCACTAGGGAAGCAGCAATACCTCAGTTCAGCTAGAACATGTGGAAGTTGGCAAGCCTTTCCTACATGAAGTGCTGTCACAGGTATGCAAGGTAAGGGGGTCAGTGACAGGACAAAAGAAAAGGCTGGCAGAGGTGTACACGCTCTGTAACTCTGCTAAGTCACTGTGTTGAGGTAAGATGCAAAAAACCCCCGTAAAATAGGAAAGGGGTATTCTGTTTTTGATTAATGCAGTGGCTGCAGTGACAATACATTTCTGAAAAGTCCACACCACACTTGCTAGCCATCTATTAGATCATGAACAAGTTGTTTCTTTTTAATTGTGGAGCAGAGGAGCATTCAGTGGACCAGTTCACAATAGTCTCTAGATATTCCTATTGATAAGCACAGCAGCATGACAATGTTTGGATGTGAGTGACCTGGCGAGTGACACATTTGAACATCTGGACTTGGCTTACACAGAGACTGGAGCACAGCAGATGATGTGGAGAAAGGCTATGGCACATTCCCCTGTATAGATCTGATACAAGAGTCTGTGTAACCCAGGCATCTGAGATCCTCTCAAACCTCTGTTATTCTCTTGACTAACTAGTAAACTCCAAAAGTGCCCTAAGCCCCTCCTAAGCACTCCTGGTTGCTGTCCAAAGGAATACGGATTACTTACAGGACAGATTCTCTTACTCTTGCTTATAAGGTTGCAGATCAAAAGTAATATTGTTGGTTCCAGCTCTGCAGAAAACTATAGACATACAACTTGGAAACTCAGAATCTGCCCTTAGACCACACATACTCAATCTCAATGAATTCAATGAACTACTGGCTTCCCTCCCTACAACCAGGACAGGCTTTTGTTCCAGTTTTGCTTCAAGAGAAAAGAATTAGAATATTTTTTGTGTTTTTCATTCTGATTGCCATCCCCAGCTGAGAAGAGAAGCAATTGAGGAGCTCCTTTGCCACAGCCTCTGCCAACTTAGTATGCATGTTTCTTACTTCATCTGCTGATTTTAATTTTAAGCATTATTTTATTTTTTTTTTTTTTTTTTTTTAGGGAGTCAGTTTCAGGAAGAGACAGAGAAAGCTGTCTCAAATAGAGAGGAGTTTCTAAGAAGTCTTTCTATTCATCAGTAGCTGTTCTCCAAAAATAAGTCTTACCTGTCCAGTGTGGCATTCTCGTGTCCTCTGAGCTTGTCAATGACAGGTTGAATTCCCAGCATCAGAAACTCATATCGGAGGTGCAATCGGAACTCCAAATTGTCCTTAAAAAATGGGGGAAAACCAAGTTATTTGTTTTCAAAAGCTGTCAATCACATTTTAGAAAAAATTACTTAAGACTTCAGTTCTTCCCTTTTTAATATTCTCTATCCTGGCACCAAATTCACAGGGTGATTAATTCTGGTAAAGTAAGTCAAAAAGAAATTAATGCCTTTGCCTCCATTTCACCTGAAAGTACATTTGCGTACTATGAATTGTGCATTTGCAGTTATAAGGACAGCACACTCCATGTCGTTCCACAAGGAACAGAAGCTATCAGCTTTTTTTCTGCTAGTCCATTAAAGGTTCCCCTCCTGGTTACAGATGAACAGTATCGCAGTCTTCCTCCTAGTTTTTCTGTTTATTTGTTATAAAACCATACACATAAAATCGCATGCTCTGACAAACCTTCTGACATCTATTCACTGGGATATTACAGGATTCCCAGAGATGGAGACAAATACATTGTCACACAGCTCTCATGAGCTTGTTGTCTGTTGTGGTTTAACCAAAAAAGAAAAAAAGCTCATGTCACAAAAGTAAGACTTTTTATGAAATAAATCAGTTTAAACTATTCTCCAGACTCAAAAGAGTCTTGTTAATAAAAGTAAAACAACGGGTCTTTTTTCTGAAATGTCTTCCTTTGATATTTTAAAATTAAAATGCTTTGAGTTTGGCTTTGAGTCAAAACAACCTAACATTTCAAAACATTTCTGAAGGTAAACCAAAATATTTTTGAAAGAGACTGAAATAAAAAGGTAAATGCTCTGCAGTTCTTAAAACAAACAAAATCCCACAACCAAAACAGCAAAAAACCAACCAAAAAACAAGCCAAAGTAATCACTTCAGTGTAAGTAGTCTATGTTATATTGAAGAAGCTCGAAATGAAATAATATGGAAGACATTATAAGATTGAGCTTAACAATTAAGCATTATTTTCCACAAACTATATCCACTCAGTACCACAAAATCTGTGACTTAATCTACTAACTATTTCCAAGGTAAACTAATTTAAATGTAACATTTTAGAAGGAATTTCCAGGGCAGTGACTCACCTCACCAGCGCCTGCATTCAGAACAGCGTTGATAAACGACATGATGGCTGTTTTGAGGTTTACTTCATCTCGGTATCGCCCCATGCTTCGGTCTAGCTCATTTAACAATGACTGAAACAGAACAGCAAACCGGGTTAGAGGACATAATCCAGTTTCTTGCAGGATAGATTGCAGTTCTGTATACAGGGGGAGATAATTGTAAAGAGAAGTTGTCTTTTGAGTAATAAAGCCTATGCCTAAACCTTGAAAGATTTCTCCTTGTTCCTTAGCTTACCACCATTTAAGATGAAGCAGACAATTATTACCTCTTGGTAAGCTCCTTTTAGGGATTTTCAAATAACAGGAATATCCCCTGTGCATACAGCTCCAAAGCTCAAAGTTGAATTACACATCTCCACTGGAAGTGCAGTTAAGTTCCAGTTTCCATGTTACAGACTCATAGAACGGTTTGGGTTAAAAATGACCTTTGAAGATATTCTAGTCCTGACCCCCCTGCCATGGGCAGGGACATCTTTCTACCAGACCAGGTTTCTCCCAGCCCCATCCAGCCTGGCCTTGAACACTTCCAGAGATGAGGTATCTACAACTTCTCTGGCCAACGTGTTCCAGTGCATCTCCACCCTCATCATAAAAAAACCTCTTCCTTTTATCCAATCTATGTCTAGCCTCTTACAGTTTAAGCCCTTTAGCCCTTGTCCTGCCACTACAGACCCTGGCAAAATGCCTTTCTCTGTCTTTCTTGTAAGCTCCATTTATATATTGGAAGTTCTCCCCTGAGGCTGCACATCCTCCTATTAACCAGCTAACAGGGGTACTTATCATTCCAGGGATGTTCAGCACAGGAATGCTTTTGGTCTAATTTCTGCATACATATTGATATTTGACCATAATCTGGTGAACATCAGGAGAAAAAGGAGAAAAAAACTAGAGAAATAACGTTGGTAGGCTTTGCCTTATTTAGGATTAATTCCACTTGAATAGTTACCAAAGAAGTTTTATGCAGAAACTGATTAGCCATGAAAGCAACTCTACTTTTAGCTTTGTACTGATCATCATTAATCTTCTCTTCAGGATCTTCTCTGATCAGTTCATAATTCCAAGGATGATTTTCCTTACTGAAAGAGTAACAAATTCCACTTGAGATCTGCCAGCTCAACTGTATGAGTTTCACTCCAGCGTTAATAATAAATGCCTCACACTCATATATTTGTTCTGCTGTCACACTAAAAAAGAGAGAATTCTTTTTAGTCTCCCTGAGAAGTTTTGACCATAAAGGGATAACAAAGAAAAAAAAAAACTTTTTAGTGTTCAGCTCAGCAGACCATCTAAATAATCATCTAAAGCTATGGTGCTGAATAAGGAAGCTCATTTTCCTCTAGTCAGTCTTTTGTCCCTGGTTACTGAAAGTGTTCATTCATAGCAAAATCCTTCCTCTTCTAGTCATCAGTTTCATAGGTCTCTCCTGTTTCCTGTAGAAAGCCACAGAGATATGTCTCAAGAAACAGGAGGAATATCCTCCTGTGCATTCTTCAGGGGAAAGAATAACCTCCTGGCCTCATGCTTGTTTTTGTGCAAAAATATTTTGACCTATCATACACTGCTACTGACAGCTGTTTTTACATATGAGCATAGTATTTTCATTATCAAACAAGCTTGATTTCAGAAATTCCTTTCTCTTGCCACTTCCACATTTCCCAGCTGTAATTTTCAAATTTCCCCACTCCAGGCACTTGAGCTTTGATCTCATCCAACATCTCAGTAACTGTGTTATGACCAAATAATATTTTGCTATAAATGGGAACGAGTCTTACCTAAAAGCACATGAAATGCCCTACTGAGCCAGACTGGTGGTCATCTCAATCCAACATCCTATCTCTGACAGTGACAACCAGAAACTATTTGAGAAGTCTTTAAATTCACCAACAAAACCAACTGTTCAACTTGACAAACAAGCAGAAGTGAAATAAATGAGAGAATTTTATTCTGTTACTGCTAGATTTACACTGAAATCCAAATGTGCCTTCTTGGAATAATTGACTTAGCCATCACTACAGAAGCATCAAAACTGAGGATGGTTTGGCTGGTTTTCTTCAGAGGTTTCATTCCTATCATATTTTCTCAGACTTTTAGAAACATGCTAGAATCTATGAAACAGCATATCAGGTACAGGTTGAAGGATGCCAACATCCTTCATCCATACAGATTGAAGGATGCCAACAAAAGTTTTCTATCCCCCATTTTAGAACTCTGAACTAGGAGCAGAATGCAATGGGAGGCGAACCAAATTCAGGGCAAGAAAACCCAAAACTGTGTTACACTAATCTGATTGAAGAGCAGCACATCTTCATGTAATTACTCAGCTTGAGAAGGAAACACTGTACCTTCTTGCAATTCCTAAACATCAGAGTCTACACCCACATACTGTGGCCAAACTCCAATATCTCCAACTCTTTGCAAATGGCTGAGGTTCAAATCTTCACTTGAACATTTCCTGTGAAAAAAGATTTCACCACACCTCTTGGCAGCCAGTTCTGTGGCCCAATTGATCTTATGGTCATAAAGGTTTTTCCTACTATTTAAGCAAAACTTTCCTCATTTAATCCCATTATTCCTCCTCACTGACAACCGGTAGGGTTTCATTCAATCTGCAGCAAACCTCAAAAGGCTTCGGCTGAGCCCTGAAGGGAAGAAGGAAATCAAGGGCGGAATACAGCCTTTTAATTTGTTCCTTGTTAGATCCTCTACTACAATTCCAAATTGATCAGATTTCTCCTTACAAATTATGGTCTGCACTGACAGTGTTTAACACAAACCAGGCAAGGGGGCTCTGGAAGCAATGCTCCTGACCTCCACCTTTTTAACTGACAATATCAAACCTTCTTTATTCGTTCACCTCAAGCTTCAAAATTTCTAGCAACATTAAGGAGGAAAACGAGTTTTCTGCCCAAAGCAGCCCAGTTAATATTTCCACTGGCAAGTGAAATCAGCTTCTTTCAGACAGTATCTAACATCTAGGTTCTCTCGAGACTGAAAGAGAAATTCTTTCTCCCCGCAGGGATCCACAGCTAGATGAGTGTTTTAAATAGCAAGCTATGCTGGAAGAGCACTGGAACATCCTGATGAACTTTTTGGGCCAATAGACCATTATGAATTTCTAATGTTAGTTTGTCCCAAAATATGGCATGTTAAAAAGTATAATGTGCTACAATGTCATGACACAGAAAAAAAGGAGGAGAAGCAGCAAGCATAACAATAATCAGAAAGGCAACAGCTTAGGGAAGAGACAGACTGTGCCCCTTTCACAAGGGAAACCAGTCACAAATAGGGTAATTCAGACATGAACGACTTTAAAATCAGAGACTTTTCTTTCTCAGTTTTCATAGCATTTTATAAAACTCCATATTCACAAGAAAAAAAAAACCAACAAGCTAAAGTAATGTTTTTATGATCACACAGTGAGCCAGTGACAGAATTACACTAGTACTGATTCCGAATACATCACATGGAAAAAAATCCCAGCAAGGACAACAAGGGTTCATCTTCCTAATTCCACATTTCTGCTCTGAGGATTTATGGTTTGGATTTCAAGTATTTTCTTTCATCTCTCTTCTTTAAGGGGCAGAGTAGGATTTGTAGGCAAAGTAGCATGTTTCAAACAATTGGATTAAGACAGAGTTTTCCAGATTGCCTCAGGAAGGAGATTGGCGGCCCGGCCTTTTACTCTTGTGGTATTTGCGTAAAGAAAGAATATTACTCTAAGAGGACAATTTCCAAGGAATATCATAAGATGAACTACAGACTGCCCTGTTGGACATTAGAGTGAGAATCATTCCAGGCAGAAGGGCATAATAAAAGAAGGGTTGACAATTAAAGCAAGCAAAGGGATAAGCTCAGGCAAGAAGATGTGGAAAATGTGAGAAAATAGGAATAGTGACTATATAAATTGAGACACAAACATAAAGTATAGAATCTTGTTGCAAGTGCCAAGACAAAGACGGTCTGATAGACCTATAAACACACTGAATATCAAAGACAGGGTGAAGCTGCAGAACAAAAAGGCAATTGAGTGAACACTGGAGTCTCAACCAGAAAGAGTAAGTTCTAGAGAATCTCCCCAGGGCTTTAAAGTGAATCCTAACCGAAGTTAGGGACTGACAATTGTAGTCAGTAGATGAAATCCTGGCAATGTAGAAATAAATAATATTTTACATCAGTTTCAATTCAGAGCAAAATATGAAATTTTTTGTTAAGGAAATAGTCCTTCATATTCATATAAGTTCTATCTATATTTTCCATTAACTTCAACAAAAAAAAAATTAAAAAAGAAAGAACACATCAAGAAGCAAAGACACCCTTTTTGAAGTATTTCAGCACAGTTTGATTAATGGTCTTCAGCTGGTATTACTTGGTGCAATTTAGTTAATTGGGACTAAAAGCATTTATAATGCTCAGGAATCTCACTGTAATTTGAATTTTGACTTCAGATACACCAGTATAAAACTGTAAGTTTTCTGTTCAAGTAATAGGAGCTATTGTAGGACAGAGTAAATGCAAGTTTAGCAAGAATCATATCTTAAGTCACAGCTTTCCTTCTCCACTAATTCATCACTTGCCACGTCCTCTGACAACTTTTGGCAGCTGTGCCAGGTAGCAGGAGTTGTGTTTAGAACATTGACCAGTAATACCTTCTTACATTCAACAAAACATGCCATGTTTTACATTGCTATGTTAAATACATGATCTCTACACTCCACCACACTTGTGCAAACTGGAAATAATCAGTGTTCCAACCTAAAGTTGTCATCACCAAGTTATTCAGGAGCTCAAATTTTAGATAGTTGTCAGTAAATCATTCACCTCCACTCCAAAAAGGAGTGGAAGCAGATAAATAACAATAATAAATTATTATTTATCACAATGATATTCCTCTTCAAAAGTGAAAAAAATTGTTTTGGGGAAACGTTGATCTGGATTAGTGTTTATTACATTTACCTCCTGATTCCCCAATGGACATAGGCTGGTCACCACAAATGACACGGGGGAGAGTGGGAAACTTAGGTTCACTGCTACCTGCAAGAGTTGAAAATAAATCCAAACGGGTAGTATACAAAGTGCCAGCTTTCGCAGATGAGGAGAAATAAATTGACAGCAGGATGGCTGAATGGGATGGCAAATATTTTCAACCACTGTTGTCTAGAAGGCGACTTAAAGAAAAGCAATGCTGGCACTGATATTGTCTGAGGTCAGCATCACCTGTGAGTTATTTGTTGGACATTCCAATAAAAGTGAGCTCAGTACAATTTCCAGAAAGCCCTGCACTTTTACTTCTCAAGAATTGAGTTGATTTCCAAAATTCGAGATTATTTTTCTCTTTAGGATTTTCTCTTTTGTATTGTGTTTCTAATTTGGCCGTTGTCTTGCAGAGCCAGATATAGAGAAAGACTGAACATTACCTGTACAGTTCCCAGCTTTCCTTCCCCCCACCAATTAGAATCAGTCTGCAATGATGGACCATAGAGGCAAAGGAATAAATTTCTACTCTGCATAGTTTCTCCTGTTCCTACAGTTTAGTTCACAGTTTTATTACTTTCACAGAAAGAATTCTTGTTTGTTGATTCTACCTGATTCCCCACTTGTAGTGGAGAGTTTTCAACATAACAGTGTTTTGGTGTCGCTGGTCAAAGTCAAGCTGCAAAGTGTAAAGTTTGCTGCAAGCTCCACAGTTTTTGGAGACTTCAATACACCGAATGATGCTGCTTGCTGCTCAAGATGCAGGAAACACAGTCCCCAAAGGTTCAGTTTCACATCTAAAGGATCTCTTCAGATACTTGCAAACATCGGGTTACAAAGATTACATTCAGGACTAGGATTAAAAGAGGATAAAAAAAGGCTTTCATTGTACACCACATCTCTGAAGCTCACAGGAAAGGTGTAGAATGAGCATTGTCAGCTCACCCTTCTTTTAAAATGGCTTCCCATATTCAAGATACAGTGGATGCTTTTCTTGACAATAAGCTGCAAGACCATTTCGAGAGAGAGGTGCGGGAGGTCAAGAGGCAAAGAGATGGAACACTCTTAAGTGCTAGAGTATCAGAGAAACTTCCTCTAAAAGGTAAGAAAGAGCATGACCACATTTTTTTCTTCAGGATTTAAAAAAAACCCCAGTCTCTCTGTTAGAAGAATAACTGGAGATGGATGAGGAATGTCTTTGGATGAACCCTTACCTCCTCAAAATTAAACTCAAGCTATTGCTGAGTGTAGCAGAAAATCACATTTCAGTCTCTAAACACAAGTATTAGTAATTGCAAACAAGAATATATTCCCTCTGCTAAATCCTTTTGGGGATTGGGTGGGGCTTCTTTTTTTTTTTTTTCACTTAAGAAATAAAAGAGAGAGAGTATCCATTTATCTTGCATTTTTTTCCCTGGTAAAAAAGTATTTTGACAAGAGCAGCATTTACGCAAAGTACTTTTCATGAATCTAAGAGACTGGTAAGCACCTGCAAATCATTCCACCAGATTCCTCAAAAGCTACCACATTGTACCCTGCAGTGACTTACCTCAGTTATTCAGTAACTTTTAAAACACAGAAACAGAGAGAGAGAGAGAGGGAGACAGTGAGAAAGAGAGTAAGAGAGAGAACACCCAACTAGGGGAAACTCAGCATCTATCTCCCGTATGGCCTTATTAAGCAGAGTCAATTGGTCCAGTAAGGGCAAGTCAACACAGGACCACAAGTGTAGTCAGGCTTGTGAGTTATCATTGCTTTTTGCTAAGCAGCTCAAGTTATCCTCCCCACCTGTCTCCCAGGTATAAAAGAATGCCATACTCATTCAGGAAGGATTCTTTATTTCAGCTAATTACTAGAGAACAAGCTGACTTTAATTTTTTTCCTTTTCCTCCCCAGGACAGCTGTCATCTCTTCACCTTCCAAGTTTTACTGTAATTATGATTATGTCTATTGAAATAGCCTCAAGAGCTTCCAGCTGAAGCTGAAAGGCCTCCACTTCTCTAGCCATACATCATACGTGTATGATATGTGTTACACCTGCATATCAAAGACACACATCAAGTCTGAATAGACAAGCAACACAAATGGGGCAGTGCATGTAGAGGCATAGACCTGCCAATGCCAAATACAGGTTAATACCAAACCAAGATCTCCTGCATCCCTGTCCCAGGTCTGAGTCACATCAGCGAATCCCATAGTGCATTTGGTTCTAACACAAACATTGGCAGCTACTGTCAGTCAGCACAGACTGTTTCCCCACCCACTTTTAAAGTAATAAGTTAATTGTAGCCTACAATTCATTAGCTGAGAAGGAAGTAGGAGATAATGACTGTCAGGCATTGGGATCCAGTGCCTGTTGGCTCAACACCACTCTAATCATTTCACTTAGGAAAGAATATACATGAATGAGGTTATCCCAAAGTTAAGGAGCTGCAGCTTCACACACACCAACAGATTCTGTAGTATGTTTTTGTAAAGGTGCTCAGTTCACTGGGAAGAGGAATGTTATAGAAGCAGCCAGTTGTATCCACAATAAAAGCCTGTCACTGATCTACTTCAAGGTGTCTGAGAATGAATTTCCCTTCTATGGTCTGAATGGGAGTTACTTGAGCCATCAATTGCTAAGTGATGATGATTCAGAAGTTGATTGCTAAGTGGCAAGTGAAGTGTCTCCACTATACATAATTTAATTAATTGTCTCCATTATTTATTCCACAATTGTTTTATTAGTAAATTAAGGATTTAAAATCAGGACAGAGGCTCCTGGAATTCTGTGGCTTCAGCTTCTAGGGCAGAACAAATCAATACCACCTCAGAAATGTCATCAAGTTTGAGTATGAGCAGATTATCAGGTTTCATTTAGCCCAGCAAACCTCCATTTTCAGGCAAAATATAAGGGTTTTTAAGTTGGCATTAATGATAATCAATAGGTCTTGAAATATACATACACACACATATATATATATATATATATAGCAATTATCTATTTGAGGAATTTCCCTTCCTAAAACAAAATTATAAACATTGCCTTTTTACTGCTTAGCAAGTTTGCAATATATGCACTGTAAAAATCACTCCTGGCAGAGATTCCTCATTCTGGGTATTTCTGTCAAAGCATCCTCCTTTTACCTGGAATCTTGTCCTTTCTGCAGCATAGACTTGGTAGTGAAGCATGGCTTGCAAGACTTTTTTGTGACCATCTGGTACCAAGCAGACAGCCCCTAGGATCTCCAGCACAGCAATCTTGGTCTTAATGTTCTCAGTCCTTAAGCTCTGAGATATGATGTTGATACTTTCTGGATGGGCCAGGACATGAGCCCGGCCCTGGGAGTTGTTCATCAGCGCCTTGATACACCCTATAACGGATGTGTGGATGCGGCTCTCCGAGGTCTCATAGTCCATGCTCTTCAGGAAGTTCAGCAAACAGCTCAGGCCATCCAGCTCAATAAACCTGGTCACAAACCTGAAAAGAGAAAAACCAAAAAAACCAGGTAGGAAAAACAAGGAAAGCAGACCACAGGCAATTTATTCAAAAGATATCGTATTATTCAACCCTAGATCTTTAAAAGCTGGCTAGTTTTTAGCCTAAACTCACAGAACAATTCCCAGGTTTTTAAGAAAAACAAAGCAAACAAACAGAAAACATTCCAGCTAATAATGGTATGTTACATAGTTTCAGGGTAATTATATGCTATCACCTTACACTTCTGTTTGGTCTGTGTGTTCTTTGTTGCAGTTACCACCAAACACTGCTGTGGTTCAACTCAACAGCTGCTGCATTTTCAAGGCTGGAGGGATTCTTTCCAATTGTTCCATCTTACCTACGTGCTAATACAACCAACACCCAGACTTCTCACCACACTTTTAGTTATGAGTTCAAATTATCTTGAAAACCATATTTAGGCTTAGCTCTAACTTTCAGCCAATACTGCTTATAGGTTCCACTTCTGGGATTTGGGTGCCCTGACAAAGGCAAACGCATTCCCACTCCGTCCATCAGCCATACTGCCTTCACACGCCAAACCCATGACTTATGCATAGGAACACATTATATTTAAAAGGGGCATGTTCTTCTGTAAATGGTAAAGCTCCTCTGCTTTTGTTGAAAACCAAGGTTAAAAAATCCAGATGTGTCAATTTAGGCCATGCAAACAGCCCTCTAGACAAATCAGTAGAAAAGGATGGAATTAGGCAAGTCAGTTCAAACCAATCATTCTAGCAATGTTTCGTTTGAAGTTCCCAGGATTAAAAATGGGGATTCAAAGACATGAAAAGGGCTGCAAATAATTTCTCTGATCACATTGTTTACTTCCTGCCTCCTCTAATGTGTTGCTCGGGTAGGTACACTTTTTTGGAATGTCTGAATGCAGAACCACGTGCATCACACTTGAATTTTCAGCCTATAAAAATGTACACCAGCAGTGATTTGTCCACGGCCACACTTTGAACAGCATAATACAGAAAGACACTTCAAGCAATCAAAAATGTTGCTAACAATTGCCACCTGTGCAAGAAATTAAAAATACCAAAATTCTGTGTCATTGTGCTTTTACCCAGCCCCTCTTCTTCCCTAGTGTACCATCTTTCTTCTTCCATCCATGAGGTGCTGTTACTTATAATCAGTAATAATGGAAGCACCATACTGAAAGACCAAATTTCACTGGTCTCTGTTCATGGCCCTGTACCCCGGCCCAGCGAGACAAACCCAAGCCATACTTATATTTTTCTGGATAATACGGATTTGACATATGTATGGTCTTCTGGTGGTTACACTCCACACCACACAGGAATTTTCAGAGTCTACCTGAAAGTTATAGTCACTATGCTGATAGATCTGCCACCTTTCAGTTTATGTGGGCCAGCAATTTGACCAAAAATATGGAAGAGCCTGGTGCATTCAACAAATTTTCGGTCTGAGGTTTGGGTTTTTTTCAAAATTGAATTTCAAAGTGACTATCAGAGTAAAGGCACACATAAGAACACGTGCACACCAAAAATGAAAACATGGTTTAACTGAACCCTGCAAAGACAATCTGCCAAGTTTCGCACAGGTCTGATTGCACATTCTTTGGATGCATCATTTTGTCTACACTAACAAATCATAGGAGCAAAAGCCCCTCTTTCTCCAGGCCCGAGAGCAGCACTGACATTGTGCACCAGGAATTTGGTAAGTCACCCTAAGCAATTTGTTATTCAAACTGATTACAGAAAGATTCAGACTTAGTTAAGTTTCTGTATGCATTTAGCTGCTTGCTTGAGTAAGAAGACTCAAACAAGTGCATTCATAGCTAAAAGAGTTGCTGCAAAGGATTTATTTGGAAACAAAATAAGCACAAACTCAGGGTGTTACTAAACAATGATGCCAATGAATTCTGGTCAATTCCCTGGGCCTAAAGGGTGGAGCTGCTGTTGACTCCACTATGGAGGGGCTACTTTAAACTCTCCTTCTCCTCCTTACTTTCAAAGGTCCACTCTGTACTTTACCTATTCCCTCTGTATTTGGGAGTTGGGGGAAAGAGACAATTTTTTTCCTCATTCTTTTAATCTTCAAGGCTGAGGGAAGACTTAAGATGAGTATGTTTCTGAAGTTGTGGAGCAATACTGATGGAAATATCCTAAGAAGCAGCAGAGCAAAGGGTCCCCTAAATGCACTTTTGGATAGAACACACAATCTTACGACAAGACAAAGAAGGCACTACACCCTTCATATATTTTAGCCTGCTCTGATGACCATGTGAAAAAAAAAAAAGGTAAATGCACAAAAGTCACATTGTCCCAATTAAGTACAAACTCTCACTAAATTCACTGGCAGAGCAATTTTTCTAGGACTGTTAGGATGAGGTCATTCCAGAAAGGAGGCATGCGCTGGAAAGTGGTGTGTGTCACAAAACTTGATTAATGACAGAATTTAAAACAATGTTGGGACTTTCCTGTACTATTCCTAGCCCAGAGAGCAAACAGTGAGCTGCGTTACTCAATAGCAAGCAAAGCCAAGTACCTTTCTATTTCAGCAGCAATCAAAAGCATGAATCAAATTATGATTTTCATCTTACTTTTTCTAAACACTTAGTTCCTTATTCTCTGGAAAAGCCAGAAACCATGCCGGGGGAGGTAAAGAAAAGGCAAAAGCAATTTCTGGCCCAACAGATACTCTCAGTATGAGGATTTGCTTGGTGTGGGGAGGTGTGTGAGGAAATGTCTGTAGGGGCTAGAAAAAGAAGTGGGAGTTTAGCTGACAGCCCGAGAGCCACAATCCTCACACAGTTTGGTGTTTGTGCATCTGTCTGCCTCTAAGCAGATGTCTGTGTGTGTATGTGCAAAAGCAAAGTCAGCTTATACGAGTAAAGAACCTTCTCGCACATGGCACACAACACACGTGCAACTAACTCCCATCCTACACAGCCTCCATGCTGCAAAGTAAGGTCTTGTTCTTGACTGGGAGGTGTAAAGTTAAACATATTTGCCGCCAGTGCATTCTGGCTGGCACATTCAAATACTCAAATGTAAATAAAGCGGAGTGTGTTTTAATAGGTGCTAAACAAGCAAATTAAAGCCTAACCTCACCTCAGACTCTCACTTGACCAGTTTAGCACACTTTAAAAAGCAGGGCACCTCTTTGCCTTTCAAGTTCTAGAGAGTGCTGATCAGAACGAGTTAGCTAGCTCTAATAATAAACCTTTCATCCAAATACAGATGTGGTGGCCTAAGAGGTACTGACCCCACTGATGGACTCCAAGTGTTGGGGATACAGCCTCCCTGTAAGACTTGATCCAACTCAGGAAAGACAGAAAGGTCAGATGCTGTGGGTGTGCAGAGAGCAGGATGTTCCCACCCTATTAAGAGGCAAGGCTACACTTCCCTGCAGCATTAGTTTCAGGGGCACCCATAACCCTGATAAACTACTGAACTGCTGAAAAATTCAGCATAACGGGTTTTGCTTGCTGGTTGCATAAACGATCCTCTTCAGTACGCACCTGGACGCAACATTGTTAAATCAAACAAAAAAGAGCAGGAGGTAAATCTGAATCAAGCAAAAGGAGAAACACACACAGTAAAGGGAGTTAGTGATGATTCAGACTAAAGGAGATATTTTTCAAGGGCTCCAAAAAGCAATTTTTTTCCCAGTGCCTTGTAAGTTTTTGCTTTTGCTGCACTTCTGAACCTCAGTTTTGGGGCACTAAAATACCAAATGAAAAGCTCTTCTCTCACTGCTTCCGTCCAACAGTTTGTCATCTCACTTGTTTATAGTTCTAAGTTTTTACAAACCTGAGAGAAAATGTGTTTCTTTACAAGATGCAGATGTGGCGTTTTTGTTCTCTGTGGCTGGGATTGTTCCTCTGTGATAGGACATAACCTGGCTTTATTATTTCAGGGCAGCTTCTAAATACCAAACAAAGTGCACTTGCTCAAAGGGGACCACAAACTTCCCCAGGGATGCTCCTATCCCATCTTCTACAAAGAGGAGACGAACTTGAGCTTGGATAGGTCTGCTTTACTTTTTATTGTTAGAACTGGTGTGTTGGAATGGGGACAGAGATTAGTAATTACTCTGCATTATCTACTAGAAGAGACACAGTTTACAGTAAAATAAAACAGAGAGACAAATGCATGTATTTTTCTTCTTTTGATTCCTCTGGATCAGAGAATTCAAGCAGAGGAGCCTACTGGTAAGCTGTCAGAGCCCCCGTGTACCCTACTGTCACAAAGAGATTCCAAACAGTTCATCCTCTGTGAATTTAGGTCTGTATTTTCTTCAGAGGCTGGATGAACAGAAGTGGCAAAGAAAATAGGATTTGATACCCAAATTAAACTAGAAAGACTAGTATTTTGAAGGCTTATGTATCATACTGCTTATGAGAGGGATTTGATGGAGCTGAGGGCCTCTCTACTGCAACCTTTCCATCAAGAAGAAATTGGCTTGTTGATCAGGCACTGGCATACAGCCCATTTGGCAACTAACAAATTGAGTTGCTGGAAATTAGTTGAGACACAGGACTTTACTCAAAATTTGGCTTGGCTTAACTGGTTTTTTTAAAAAGCCCCATAACCATGGCCAGCGATTTAGAAGAGAAGACTTTATAGGGCAGCCCATAGATGCTTGTGCTTGTCAGGGTCATTACAAACAGATGTAGCAACAGGCTGTTGTCAAGGGGATCCGGGAGATGCAATACAGGTTGGAGAAGAAAAACCTTGCAAGGCTTTGAGCAAAAGAATTTGCTCCAATGCTCACTGCTCTTTTCTCTATTGCCTTGTCCTCAACAAGGAGTTTGGGCTGTCTATTCAAAAGGACAGAGCAGAACAACCAATAGTGGCTACCAAAGTGTTTCAGCTGGACAAAGCAAAGAGGCCTTGCTGCTGTGGCTACGCTCAATGAAAGCTGTCACTTTCGTAGAGTAAGCATCAAACCAGCTCCTGTCCTCAGCAGACCTGGACTTCAGTTTAAAAGCCTGATGAGAGTTGGGAGCTTGACAGTTGCCTTAGCTTCCAATTTAACATAGAGTCCAGCTGCACTTTACTCTGTTCTCTGCTTTAGGACAGTGATAAACAGGATCAGTCACTTGCCTCTTGAGTTAGGTCTCCGTATAGGCTACAATTTTTCTGTTTCCATGTTAAAAGCACTCGTTCTACCCACATGTAAAATTATCAAAGCCTCATAAATCTTTATGCCCGAGGAAAACCAGAATATGTTTTGTGCTCTCTTAAAGCCCACCACAACAGGAAATAAACAGGAGGTAAAAAACAGAGAAGCTGCATGCAGTCAATTTTTTAAAAATTATGAAAGGGAGAAGCCCAGTCAGCACTTAGCTCTGCAAGTCCCAGAAATATCTTCACCTCAAGTCAAAGTAACTGCAATGCAAATTCTTTGAGGGGATTTTCTGGATTGTTTTTATTTATTTATTTCATTTGTTCGGTTAGGATCCCCCCCAAAAAAAGAACCATATTTGGTTAGACATTACTGAAGCTCTCTGAAACTATGACTTCAGCATAGTGTGGGTGCAAAAGTATTTGGCCAATATAAAAGACATTCAGAATTTTTTTGATTGAGTATTTCCTGAAATCATATCATCTAAAGTTATTGCTTCTCCACACTGCTCTTCTCAGGGTTAAATTGAAAAGGCTTCTGTGCTAGTTAGCTCTCTATTGTTCAGAGCTTTGGTCCCAGTAAAGTAAAGATGACCTTACCTTCAAAGACAGTACACAATAAAGTCTCTTTACATTTTTCTATGCCACAATTACAACATCGAATGGGAAGAATGCCAAACCAGGTGATGTCAGATGGATTAGCTGCTTTGTACTAAACAGTTCACATTACTAAAGATAAGGGGAAGCTTAAATTCAAAGTTCAGAGTAGACATTGAGACTTTGCCCAAAGTGAATCAAATTACATGGGATCTTCAGGGGGCTGTGAAGACCAAAATCTGATCTTCATAGTCATTACCTGTGTTTGCAAATATCTGCCACAGATTTTTCACAGTAGACTTTGTCTCTTATTTTCCTGAAACTACATGTTTCAGTATTAAGTGTGCCCTCCTAACTGGGCAGGCTCAGACCAGAGACTGTAGGGCTCCCTGAGGATTGTTTGAAATATCAGAGAGGCTTGTGTGAGGTGAGACAATGAGGTTTCTGTCCTTGCCACTCTTAGCAGTGTCACATCTGACCATAGGGAGGCAGTGAATTGTGATGAAAGGCGAACAACATTACCTCATGGGCTGAGTCCGCAGAGCTGTCTTCAAGTCTTCAACTATTTTATTTTTCATTTCTGTTTCTTCTTCATCAAAAGCATACAGAGTCTGCATCTGGTCAGAAAAGAAGGTGGCAATTAGGAAAGCCCGAACTGCATGGAAGCTAAGAGACAAGCCAGGAATTATGAAAAACAACTATCCCATCAACACATGCAGAGGTGCCTGCTGACCTCTCAGTAGGAAAGCAGTGCCTCAGCTACAAAACTGAATCCAGATGAGGCTGCTCATGTGGACTGGCAGCAGCATATCACTTTGCCACATTGGCTAAACTTGGGTTCTCATATTACCCCCCAAAAATCACAGTTGCCAGTATGCCCGCAGAAAACTGTACCTAATTTGGAACAGCGATCGGCTGTGGTGATCTATGGATATGTGAGGCAAAGTTTGTAGTGAGAGGCAATATCTTTTATTAGACTGACATGACTGGAGGGATTTGGGGTGGAGGGGAAAAGAAAACCAAACCAGACTTATGTGTCAGGTTTCAAAGCATAAAATCTTCTTCAAGTGACTGGAAAGCCTGCAAGTACCCTGAATTATATTTTCTGTACGTACAAGTTTGACTTTTCTTACCCATGCAAAGTATATCACCTGTTTTAAGATACTGGTGTTCCCTACACACTTCACCCTTGCTAATTAGGAACATTTACTGCAAAAAGATAGAGCATCATAAAATCCCTGTCCCTTTATTTTTTTAATAAACTGAAGCACATGAAGCCTAGATTTCCCCCCCCCCCCCCCCCCCCCATATGCAGCTTGCAATTGCTAGAGCTTGCAGTCAGCTGGAACTGAAGTTGCTGTGGGTCACTGTAAATTAAGGTGAAAGACAATAAGTGAAATACACACAAAAAAATTATGCTTTTCGAAGTCAGACAAAACCAGTAAAAAGTGGCACATCAGAAAATTAGGGTTCCAGATCTACACTCAGCACCGCTGCAACCTTGTCATGTGAAGCAAGACTCTTCAGTGCCCTTTGAATATATCATTCAGGCTCACAAGTCCCATGTGTGTCTTTTGAAAAAGTCAAGACTTAATGCTGGAAATTCTTAGCCTATAGCTATGCCTTCTTAGTCGCTTAAACTGTAAAATGAGAGGATAAATGACTCTCTTTTTGGCAGGACTTCTTGCGGATATCACTCAGTGGTATCTGGAAAGCAGCTCTGAACCCCTTCTCAAATGAATAACCCAATTAAACTAGTATCATCTATCAGGGATCTGATATTGTACCTCTCTGTGGTGGAATCTGAGTAGCTACAATTATGGCTCATTATGACAAAATATTTCAGTCTTTATTTTACTGTTTAGCAAGCACCAAAGAAAGCCTTTCTCTCACTGGAACTTCCTTTAACCTTCTCCATTCTCGCCACCAGCCCAACACCTCACTTCCCTTGGAAGGGCTCCCACCGCTTGCTTTTGAAAGTCATGTGATGGCAACACGTCGGATCCTGAGGGTGGTCATTTGGCTGCGTGCCGTTGCTGTCTTATGCTGAACAGCTGGCACAGGGAGATGTGTTTAACTCTAGGAGTCCTCTCTCTGATCCACGCTAAAGTCAAATTCACTCAGTAACAGAGCAAGCTATTTCCTGCCCTAATGGAATGACAGAGCGCTACTGATGGAAAATGAGCTGATGATGTTTTATCTTTTGCCAGCATCCCCCGACAGCCAGAAACATAAATTGAAATGCTTAAGCCAAGCCATATATGATCCCCCTCTTCGAAAAATAAACAGAAATCCTGAACGGGCCTTATGGATGGCAAAGTCCTCGGGTGTGATTTGGGGCTTGATTTGTATTTTCTTGGGTGACAGCCCATCTGGTCATCTTTCCTTTGGCCCGTAAATGCTCCTTTGAAAAGCTCCCATTCCTCCAATGGCTTAGTTTCTCCTCTGAGCCATTGTGGGGGGAAAGCAAACGGATGGTAGGAAGGTGCTCAACAGTATTTCGTTCAGAATGAAAAAGGCCCATTTCCAAATGAAACAAATACAAATAATCCTGCCTTTACAACAGAGGGTGATTATGGAAAACCCCTTTTCTAAAGCTGCAGGCAGCCAAGAGTCCTTCATTTCTCACTCCTGTGTATGGCCAGGAATTCAAATCCTCATGCCCTTGCTGAAGACAGACTGGGTTTGCATTGTGAAGTGGCTTTCTCGGCAAGAGTTATAAAAAACATCCCTGTCCCTGGGAGACAGAAGGGAGGGAACTGTCATTATTTGAGGTTGGATTTCATTCGCGTGGCCGACTGAGGAATTGCTTTCCTGAAATACAAACTGCACTCGAGGACTAACGTCTGCTGGGCTCAGGAGGCAGATAGATACCATCAGCTAACCAAAATACTAGGAAGGGGAAGCAAAATAGTGCCAGGTCCTTTTCTGGTCCCTAAAAGGTGGTGTATATACAGGGCTCTTTTTACAAGCACATTTTGTATATTTGAAGTTTTCCTGATCAAGAGTATCACCTGGGAAAGTATAGCACCTAGTTACTTGATTTGCCAGTTAAAAAAATTTAAGAATTATTGAAAGCAATCATTCATGGGGAATTTTATATGTAAAGCTTCAGGTAGTGTAAGAATTTATTTTGGAATTTTGGCTCCACTTAAAATGAAATATTTTAGTTTTTTAAAAGCACAGATTCATTCTCACACCTTATCCTAATGGCTAATCCTTCCGCAAAACTGCTGGGAAGGAAAATACAAGGACCATGAAGACAGCATGTAGGGAAGAGAGAGAGAGAGAAAAAGAAAAAAAAGGACATAAACCAGCATCAACAATACACTGTGTGACAGACCTAATTTTACTTAATAGCCTCACACTCGTGAAATGAAAAAGGTAAGAAACAAAAAGAATGAATAGAGAAAAAGCAACTTGAGTGTTCTGACTTCTCATTGTTGTCAGTTGAAATTCAAGGCACACCACATCTCTAACTACACTAAGGCTGAACTAATAGAAAAAAATATTATTAGAATAAATTACAAACTATAAACCATTAATAGATGTAATTTTAAAAAAACCCGAAACTTTTATGCGAGTAAGGTTCAAGTAACCTAGACATCACCTAACTTGGAGAAGAGAGTTATCATCCACCTGCTGAATTCAGCTGAAAGATATAAATATTTTTAACATCTTGTGAAAGCTGCTCTGCCTTGAACAAATGCTTTCTGAGTCAAGGAAAAGGGCCTGGTTACAGTTGTATTTATTAATCTTGACCCATCTCACACTCTTGACCGAGCTACCTCTCCAGAAAAGCTGGATCTTCAACTATTGCTCACCTGAAAGTCTCTCTGTGGAAATGCATACACAGTCAAGATCATAAAAGCAACACAATGCTGTCAGAACTTTTCCTGCCCAGGAAGGTGCGAGCTGTGTTTATTTGCACTGCCAAGCGGGGTCATGGGGCAAGGAGGGCAGGGGGATTACAGAGACATTTCTTTACATGTGATATTAACAGGGCAGCTGCTCTATTTTTAAAAAAACCTTCTGTGTTGTGATGAATCAGCAGATGACAATGACATTGATAATGGAAACAGTCTTCTATTGTGGGCATGCACCCTGTCCACATCCCCAGTATCATTTATAGCATGTCGACATCAGAGGACTGGACAAATTTGGAGGCTTTGCTTTCTAAATTAAACATGATTAGCAGCTGTCCCTTTGTCTTAAGGACTGGTCCAGAAGACAGTGTACCGATGTTCTACTCGGCGCCTTCCTTCCAGTCAGGCTACCTGGAGTCTGGGGCAGTGCCCTCCATATGCTGTGAGCTGCACACTAGTAAAGAGATACAGTTTTAGACGTTTGGTCTTGCAAGAATTTGGTTTAAAATCTTTAAAAATCTGAGAAGCCACAGCAACAGAAACAATTGTGGGAAGAGAACCGTGCATAAAATGCATGGTTTTTTGAACTGGATCAGGAATCTGTGACCTAAAGTGCTTCCTAACATAGTGGTCTAAGGTTACAAGTAGGGAACGTCAAACATGTCAGGAATCACCACATTGCTCTCAAACATAATCTGTGAAGGGCAGATACAGCGGGTAACACTGCAGTGGGGCTTCTGAGAAAGTGATCCTTGAGCACAAGAGCCTTGGCCTGCTGAAATCCACAGAAAGATACCTGGTGATATGAGCATGAAAAAGGTGCCATTTCCACTCAATCAGTGAGTAGGAGGAACAAATCTGCCATGCTAATACATATAAAAAAAAGAATTTCATAATTAAACAATAGGACGTAAAAAAGGATGTGAAAGACAAACGTGAAAAGATTCGTAACCGATGAATTCATAGGAGATGAAAAGATTAAATCTTATTAAAAGCAGTATTTAAGGCATTTTAAACTAACACTTTTTTATTACTACCATTTCAACTCCAATGCTTCTTGCTATATTTCTAATTAAAATATTACAATACCTGATAGTGCCCAGGAGACACAAACTGAAATAGACTAGACAATGTCAGAAAGCAACATGAAACATGTTTTTCTTTCATGATTTCAAAGTCAACTCCACTTGGATGTAGTTTGAAAAACCCCAAATTCAAAAAACCCACCACTAAATTTAGAACTGAAATTATATGGGACCCAAAAATAACTGTTTGAAAGTTAGAAATCTCAGAGGTCTAAATCATAATGAACAGAACATGTCTTTCAAAAAGTGTTGGAACTGTTTCTTAGCTGGATTACTCCAGTTTTCCGCTGATACAATTTCTGCAAAATCGAGTCAACTCAGTTTCACCTGCTGAAAAGTGAAGCAACCAAATGGCAAATTGGAAGCAGGGTTTGTAACCCCAGTGTGTCTTCTCAACACCTCAAGCATTAGATTCAATCATAAGTCTTGAAGCCAAATAAAAGGTTATGAATCATTCAGGCACTGGCATTCAGGCATGCAAACAACATTACCAGGGCTGTTGTTTATTGGTACTCTTAAAACATGTTTAAAATTAGAAACATAGGCCAAAATATAGTCTCATTCCATGGAGCTGTTCCAGATTTACAACAGTGGTGTATACATATTCACTCCAAGTTTACATCAAAATCATTTAAAGACTAACCCAAAAGTCACTGAAATCAACGGAAAAACTTCAGTAGATTCAAGAGGCCTTGGATCAAATCCTACCAGAAGTATTTGGCTTAGTAACACTGCAAGTTTTCATACTAATTTTTTTTCCTTAATGGCCCTTGTAGAGTAAATTTGTTCAGTCAGGAAATCAAAGAACAGTGTCATGCCAGTCACTAAAGCTCAATGTCTTTTCTAAAACTAAGTCCACATTCTTTCTATTCCCTTACTCTGCCCCATGAAAATATGGCATGAAGGAAGGTGACAGTTTTGTTTATTCATGGCTCTCAGTAGAAAGCAGCTTTTCTTTTATCCTCTTAATTGAGTTATTATAGCTTGTAAATCTTAGGTTGTTTTACTCTGCAAGACATATTCACCATGAGAAATAAATCATTACTGCCACATTTAGCGCTCATTAAGACATTATTTCTATGAAATCATTTTATAACTCATGACCACAATACAAAAGATGCAGAGAAGCCTTTAGAAATCTAGAATAAAAGCATAAGTAAACAAGCAAGGTGTGCGACCTAAGATGCTAGGGACAGAATTCTAACATCATTTTTGCACAACCTTTAACTAAAGCTGAGCAGACACTGCACATGAGTAACTGGAGGAAAAAATTGACTACAAATTCAGTAAAAGAATCAAATTTCAAAATGTAAAATCTACTATATCAGAGATCAGTGAATACTATATGCAGATGTTCTGATTCTGCTGGTGACCAGCTCTAGTGGGTGTTTCAGAGGAAGAGACACGTTATGCAGCTATTGAACAAGGACAATTAAAAAAAGTTTTCCTCAAATAACTTCTTGGCTTGTATCTTATGTCTAAGGTATTACAGCCTTATACTCTTTTATTTATATGCTCTTATATAAGCAGATATTAGCTTATATAAACAACTTCCTTTTCTTTAATTCTTCTACTAAATTAAGGACCCAAGTGCTATTTTGTAGATTGGTTACAAATCAATTTCAACCATACAACAAAATAAAATTTTACCTAGTTTTGAAATAGTTGCTTTTCTGATTCATCAAATGTCCTCTTGAATTTTCATTCCAGACTCTAATCTGATTGCCTTCAGTTCAGTATTGTAGAAATAAAAACTGGAAATGCTCATAATGCTTTCTAACCTGCTGTTCTGCTAGAGCAGGGTTCTTTCTTAATCCCCATGCACCTCTTTTGTAACTCCTATTTTAAATCAGTTATGCCTTTGGGCTAACATTCTTCTCCTTTGAGGATTTCTTCCTAAAGAAACACATCCCTATGGTAGGTAATCTTCCCTGTGTAGCAGGAGAGGTAACTTACTGCTGCCATGGAATTGATGCGGTCAATGTAGTAGTCAGGCCAGCTGGTAGCAAGCTTATTAGGATCTTCTTGTTCCTGAAACAGAAAGTTAAGCAAGGTTACACAAGAAAACTTTACAGGATGAAAGCCACTCAAGTACCACCTGAGATTCTTCATTGCTCTGCTCTTTATTGTGTTATCTCCCCCATATTCTTGTACAACGCACATAGACGTGTGGCATTTATTACAAATATTTCTGAAAGGGTAAAGTTAGCACTGTCACTATGGTGTGTCAGATAAAAAGAATCCCCGTCAGCTCAGATTATTAAACACAGGATAATAAAGTTTGATGGAGATACAGTTATCTTTGGCATCTAAGCAGCAAACCTCAGTCCCTTAAACATATTATGTTTCCAAGTACAAGGATAGCCCATTTACAGACAGCAGGTTTATATTTTGTATCTCGATACTGACAGATCCTATAAATTATTTGGTCTCTCTACTGCTATGGTGATGGTGGAATTCACCATCAAAGGGGTTTAATGTCTGCTATGGAGAAAAAAACCCAGAAACCTGAAAAGAAGCTAAAGACTGCATCATTTTGATGTGATAAACCAAAACAGGTTCAGACTGGATATTAGGAAGCATTTCTTTACCAAGAGGTTGGTCCGACATTGGAAAAGGCACCCTAGAGAGGTGGCTGATGCCCCAAGACTGTTGATTACTTAAGAGGCATTTGGACAATGCCCTTAACAACCTGCCCTAATTTGATCAGTCCTGGATTGGTCAGGCAGTTGTACTAGGTGAATGTTGTAGGTCTCTCCAACCGAAATATTCTATTCTATCCTGTCCTAATCCTATCATATCCTGTAAAATCAAGCAAAATCTCAGAACATCCAAAGGAGCACAATAGCATCCTCTCAATTACAGTAGGAGCAGTAGTAATCCATATCTCCTTACCTCCCATGTAATCCACCTGAAATCATTTTCAGTAGGCTAATCTAAATCAACCTTCTAAAAGAAGACCTACACTGACCAATTCTTTTTTGTTCCCTGACTGCTCAAAGGAAATTAGATTTCATTCTAATGAATCTATTTATTTCTAGATAGGTGTAAGAGTCCCTGGTAACATGAGGATTGCTTTCCAGGATCCTCATCTCCCATTATAAACCACAAATAACTAACATTCACACTCCTATCATATGATAAGAGATTGAGCCACTTGACTCATCCAAACAATTACCAAAGGTGTATGAAGACTGTGTGGATCTTGCTAATGCTGTCTGTGCACGAAAGCTTGCTGACACTAGAAAAGCTACCCTGGAAGATATACATAACAAAGTTAAAAGTGCAGGTCTACCTGAGTATCTCAGCTATTCCACGACTAATTGGTTTAGAAATGAGAAATAGCTCTACGTGCCTCCTGTTGAGCCACATTCAGAAAACACCTTGCTACCTAACAATTTCCTGCCAGGCTACATGCCAACACATGACAACAATTCTACACAACTCAAGATCCTCATATTTTGAATTAAAAACAAAGTCATGACTGAGATTTGATTTTTTCCTCTCTTTCTTCCACTTGATTTTCAACATGTAAACTAAAGAAGCATCTCCATTCATGGTACTGACAAAACAGCTTTGTCCTCATCTAGAGAAGGACTGCAGTACAGACATGTGTCAGGTCAGTGTCAGGTCACACAGCACAGGTCACAAGTCTTTATTAGCCCCTTGCACCCAACCAAACAAGTAAGAAGAGCAGAAGAATTAAAGCATCATACAGAAGAAGACCACCATATAAAAAGTATGAAAGGCTGGCAAAGCGGTAAGAGACACCAACTACATCCACAATTGCAGTGCACACACCGTGTACCACCACCTCATGATAATAGATGGTGCAATTAAGAACAAGGGGATGATTCTCAAATTAATTGAGAAGTTCTGCTGATTTTTCGTACTTCTCTTTCCTGGCCACAAAAAGCAGGGATCTGACAGACCCATATCTCTGTCAAACAGAACATTACAGAAATATGCAACTCCCTACCAACAGCCAGTTTGAATGGCCACACCACATGTTTTTGGTAGACTGCCTTTTGCTGCCCTTTTCTGTGCAGAGTAATACCTAGTGGCAACCACAACCCTGACAACAGTTTCACATTTAGCAGACCTTAGCCTCCCACACAAAAATCAATATATGACCTTGACAATGGAAAAAAAAAATTAAAACATACAATAGATAAATACAGCATTATTTCTATATGATAATCTTATCAAAGAGAACAACAGAAATAGTGGGCTAATCTAGAAGTATGAAGTAAGGTCATTCTGCAGAGAACGAGGCTGAGCCACCCATCTGAAGTGCAACAAGCACTCATGTGCTCTTCTGAAATTTTATTCTGCAGAGAATTATAAAAGTCCTAGTGACAACTGTAATTGTCTGCAGAGTACAGCTGACAAGAACACTGTCAGAAGAGGCAATACCTGTATTATCTACATTTCTCCTGCCTCCATTCTGAATTCCAAGTAAAGAAACAAACACACATAAATCAAGGAATGCCTGAACTCATCCTTTATATTCCAAAATCAGCTGCAATACTTTTTGTCCTTAAGATTCTTTGAGGTGAAAAGTAAGTATAAATGCTTGAATGATACACCTAACATTTCTACATGTCTTTGTTAAACATGCAGGCCAAAAACCATCAGAATAGATACACTGTAGCGCGTCGCTCGGGTCTGCTGCCCGCCCGGTGGCCAGGCAGGGCAACGGCTCCTCGGCTCCGGCTGCGCGGCCACTCACCTAGTGGTGCAAAAGGAGCTCTGTGTAGCCTGCCTTAGCAAGGCTCTTGAGGCTCTGGCTGCAGGAGGTGGTTGCTTAGCAACAGGCGAGGGCTAGGAATGAAAGAGGGACTCTCCCGTGCCTTCAATCCCAGTTTATTGAAGGGTCAGGGAGACAGAGAGGTGCTGGAAGGGGAGGCACTGGCAAAGAGCCGAGGAATGACAGTTGCACGCCCCTTTTAAGCGGGGGCAGTGCAGGGAGGAGACAAAGGGAAGAACCAATGGGGGAATGACGAGGGGATGACATAAACCAATCAGGACAAAATAGGGGAGGTACATATTTAAACCAACCAATACCGAACCAAACTGAACAGAACTTTCCAGACCCTAATACATATTCAACAAGGGGTTATGAATATACATATAACATTCAACCAATGGGGAAAACAGGAACAAAGAGGGTTCTGGAAACAGAGGTGGGGTTGCGGTGATGGACATTCAGTGGGTGGAGCCTCAGTCACTCACCCCGCCCGCGGGGTTGGGCTCCTGGGCAGAGAAGTCCACCCACTGAAGGTCGTCCAGCCCCCAAGAGGGCTGGGCCACCGCAACAATACACTAGAAAAAATCAGAATTCTGAACAATTTCCTACCTGAACCTAGACCACCAGAATCTCACAATCAGAACCAAAGACAAGAAGACTCTGATATCCTAAAGTATATCTGTATATATGATTAGCTTGACAATGAGGCAAGGTCCTTGGTATATCCTGCTTTTGACCATTCTCTGTCCATTACAAATTAGCCTGAACTCTTAGTCTGTAAGTCTTATTGTTTGAACTAAAACTGGGAAAAAATTTGTCTCAGCGGAACACAAAGATTTTTTCCTGAATTAAAGCCCAGACAGAAGATCTACATTGCTGAGGTTAAAAAAGTTTTAGCAGATACCCCACTAAGCAATCCTCACTTTCTGGAGTTGTTTTGGTCTAGAGGCATATTAAACAAAAGAGTCCATTCAATCTCAGTGGTCTTCCACACTCCCTGCTCATGTCAGAATTTTACGGCTGTCAATGTGTGTTTTACTTTGCTAGAACAAATGATAATGTAGTTAAAACCTGGCACTCCATTTCAATATGAAGTCCCAGAAAGCTATTTATACTCGGAGTGAGCATGTGGATTTTTATCCAGGCCCACAAAATCATTAGGTGGCACAGACTTATTTACAGCAATCACTTGAGTGACACTTTTAAAATAGTCATGTTCCCACCTGTAGAATCAGAGCAATTAGGAAAAAAACCCCAAACATTCACCTGCCTAAATTATGTAGAGTTCTGCCCACGCTAAGAGATTTCTGTACCAGGCTTTCTCTCAAAAAGGGGAAGACGAGTTGAAAACAAAAAGCAATTAAGTCTGTGGAGTGGGGTGCAACAACAGGGTGCTGGGGGTTTTTATGTTTTGTTTTTAATATATTCACAGAAAACTGCAAGGCAACTTGATGATAATGGCAAAACCTTTCCCTTGCTCCAGGAGACACAGAGAAGGGAAAAAATCCAACCAACAGAAAAAAAAAGAGGCTTTAATATATAAAGCCACATAGGTATCAAAAGCTGGAAACAATAACCCATCTGTATGAGGAAAAACATTAGCTGAAGGAATCTATTAAAGCAAAGCCTTCTTTTAGCTCCTTGAATAGTGTAAATATTACATTAAAAAACAGGCGTCAGCTTGTGGACTTTATAAGGGGCCATATCATTCTTCACTGAAGTAACAACTATGTAACTGCTGTGAAAACAGGATCTTGATACTATACAAGCCTGCAATATAGCCAAGGTATTATATAGGCTTTGACACTAATTTGGACAGGCTCCATGACTTGGTGGAAAGTGGAACTTATGACTTCATCCCAAATAGGGCTTAATGGAGTTCTGCAAATATTTGGACCATCTGAACCAATCAAAATGAAAGAAAATAAAGCAAAGAACTGTGTGCACAGCTCAGCTGATCCCAAAAGCCTTTTTTTGTAAATCCTGGGAGACCTGATCCATTGGGCAAGCTGTTCTCTAGAGATCAGAGACTTTTACAGGATGCCATGTCAGTGGGAGAAGCATTTGCAATACAAAGACTGCCATACTAGACTCAAGCAAGCATTACAGACCACTGCTTTGTTGCAAAACTTTCCAAAAAGAAATACTAAACCGTAGTCTTACAAAGATCACGTGGAAATGCCAAATATTCACCGCTGAGCGGATCATGAAAATGAAAGACACTGTTTACATGGTGTTTCTATCAAGATGATTTCAGTCTTGAAAGAAACAGCACAGGGAAAGCCCGTACATTAACTGCCTGCATTGAAGCTCTTTTGGGGCAAGCACTGGGATTCAGTTTCCAGTGATAACACATTGCTGTTTTACTCTGCACCAAGCCAACTCCAAAATATCGAGCAGTTCTCCAGAGCGTGTCCTGAAAATCTGAGCATGTCAAAGCATTAATAAATACATCCACAAAATTAGCAGCTTTAGAAGGCTTCTTGCCGACAGATGGAGACAGAGAGGTATATATTCTGACACGACAATTAAAACGCATTATCAGAATCAGGAACAGACTGACACTCTCTGACACTAAATCCAGCACTCCCTTACTTCCACCATCATTTATACCAGGTTGTGTTTTTGCAATGTCAACAAATATTAACTCCTTGGGGTCAGGAGGTGCTTGCCATCCCTGGGAGTCCAATCATTACATGGACTTTGCCACTACCTGCACACACACACACACACACACACACACACACCCCTGCGATAAATTGCTGATGACTCATGAAGTCCTTCTAACAGGCAAACTATAAAATAAAACTTCCTCCTTGAACAAATGTATTAAGAAATGCATCATCTGTTACAGATGCCACAAGACAAGCATGGGTACTCTTGGGATGACATCTATTCATTGATATCACATGACTTATTCCTCAAACCTGTCTCTTCAGTAGGACAGACAGCTGACCTTACTGTTTAGCACAGTTGAGAACAGGATGGGAACAAGCCACACACGTGATTTAAAAATCTTTCTTGGACAGGAAGCCATGATACTGTTCACTGAGCTCGTCTCAATGTGCAAACACACATGAAGAATATAAAATGAGGCAACTGTAATATAAATACCTGTCCAAGCTTGTTCACTGCACTGCGTCCAGACACCGCATGCTCAAGTTTATACTTGGGTCACAAAGAAGTGCATTTCCTTGCAAAAGCCACATTAAGGTTAGTGAGGTTCCTCCTCTCAACAGCCTTCACACATCATTAGAGTACATCACAGAGCTGAAAGATGGGTTATTTTACCTGGTCTGAAAGGTCGGCATCATCACGTACAGGTCAGAAAATTTAAATCATGGAGTTGAAGTCATTACAAGAAACTTATATAATTTAAGAGAAAGTGAAATATATTATTTATCACAGCCCCTGTAGCTATTTTTTTCAAATTTTCCATTGAAAAGCAGTGGGAATTGGAATCCTGATTACAAATACCTGGCCATTTTTTGGGGGGCTGTTTGGATTATTTTTTTTTTTAACAACAGTTGACTGAAATTTTAACATGATTTACATCAATTAAGATGAAAGCTTTGCTGGATAAAGATACTCTGTTTCTTGTTGAAGCCCTCCCACAACCTTCACAATAACAGTTTAGCTGGTAAAATGTTCATCTGAGACGTGCAGGATTCAGACTTGTGCCCATGTTCTGTTTCAACGTGAAGTGCATGACCCTTGCTCTACACATGAATATTCTGGCCACTAAAAACAAGGTGGGGTTTTTGTTTGCTTGAAGGGTGGAAGATGGTTATTACTGGTTCTTCATTTCCCACAAGTGCAAATCTTTTCTCTTCAGAGACGTAAAGACTCAACTCGTCCCAACATCTGCTATTAATGCCTGATACAGTCCAATCTTACGCACTGCACACTGACAAAGGTTCTTCAAGAAATTAACATATTGGGTTTTTCAGTGTCTCTGTCAGGGAGATCAGCAGAAACAGGAGAAATGGGATGCAAACAATTACACAGTATGCAATTACACAGGAAATCTGTAGTACAGCCAAGAATCAATCCACATAAGTTGTACTGCACTCTCATTCAAATCACCGTTCTCCCTTTTTTCATGTCTGACCCACTGAGTTTTCTTCACTTTAAGAAGTTCAGCTTTCAAAGAAACATCTACTTGTTTATTAACACACTGTCCATTCTATTGGCTACGTCTCACAGCCAAAGTTTCACAAATAAAAAGTGCTTTCATTAAAAGACACAAAATGTGTTTGATCTGCTGTGGGACAAAATGCTAATCCAGAAGTGGAGCTAAAATACATCTAAGCTTTTCAGACAGTTTATGCCTCCAAAAAGCCAACCATATCCCAAGAGATGCTAATTTTGAAACAGACCATAGGACTGAGCCATTCACTAGACAGATGTGGTCACCGCTCCATTTCTCAGACTTCACGACTAGCATTTACACAAATAGTCTCAGAGTTTTGGGAAGGAAGCTATATCCAAGCCTTTTAAGCACAATTTACCCAGATTGAGAAAAACAAACATTACTTCTCTCCCTGGAATTAAGCTATTGATGTGCAGATAATAATCCTTCTGCCACAAAAGCAGTCTACTGTATAACTTATTAAAAGAGAATATTCATTAATCACCACCTGGAGCATGCAACTGAGGAGTTATAATTGCCTCTCACAAACGTCAGGTATATCCATACATACTTACAGTTCACTGCATTATGACACAGGGGTATTTTCCTTAACAGATGACAGGGTTCGTTTGTTTCTTTTTTTTTTTTGCTTCCTTTAACCTGAGCTCTGCCCTGTTACCAGTAACTTGAAAAACCTAATTATGACCTCTGATGCTGCTTACTAACCAGTCTTTCAAAGGAAGAATCAGAGGCTTCAGATTATTATTTATTTTACAAAACACATAATACTCTCAAACTGTGGAACTCACTGTCAAAAATATAATAAAGTATAAAAGTGAAAAAGGGATACATTTATGAACAATGAGGATTCCTGCTTAGAAAGTAGTTTCTAATATTCAGAGAAGCTTCAGCACTGCTGAAATTCATCAGCCTTTAGAAATTAAAATGGATTATCAGTCATTTTTGAAAGATGATTAGCTCTACCAGGGCCGAAAACTTTCCAGTCAAGTTAAATATATGATTTTTTTTTAAACTAATTATGCCATCTCTCACTTTTTTGCTTCCCAAGCACTCAAAAATACAGAATCTCCAGAAGTTGTACCTTATATACACATGATATGTCATTTCCAACCTCCTCTAAAACTCAAAGCCACTTCAAAGTAATCATTCCTATTTGATTTCAGTCTAAGGGTGATGAAGGCCATGATTTTATTTCTTGTCCTCCAGAAAACACAGGAGATCTACTGCATATACAGACAGGGAGACTTGCTCACAGAAAATAGACTAGAATGGCATTACTGGCAGGCAGAAAGGTGGTTGGTGCATTGTTTTGAGCCAAAGATAAGAATTAGTGTCGCCTGAAACCTCAGAAGCCTCAACCACTGATTTTAATGTATAACTGTAGTGTTTAAACCAAGCTTACATTTACAATAAACATATCTGGCATAAGACTTACGATAGATTGCTGACAGAGAGAGTCCCATTTTAAGGAACTTCATATTTTAGTAGGATTGCATAGTATACTTCCAGTTTTAAGAACCTGTCTTCTCTTCTCTTTCTTCTTCTTTTGGCTTTTTATCATTCTCCTCATTACAGACAGAGGTGAACTTGCTGCCACCACTGACTGCAGCAGCCTCTTCTTATCACTTACAGATCATACAAGCCTCCTTGTCCCTCTTCAAACATATTCAGTTCTGCTATAGGATGGGAATCCCACCCTCACCATGCATTAATTTAGGGTTATAGTGTGTGAAGTGACCAGGAAGATAACTTGCCCCTGTATTTACCGAACTACTTAATTGTACAGCTGAGTCCACCCTGAATTATCCATCAATTTCTGCCCTCAGGACAAAGCTTCCTTGCCAAATTGAAGCGTACCAATATTAAACATTGTTCCTCTGTTGAATCTTTAGCCTCTGCCATGGAAGTTGTTGTCTTGTTGAGTAAATTCTCCTGACTCTGCTGCTGCATAAAAATTCTTCTGTACTATTACTTGAAGTCCATAGTCGTGTTTAATACCTTTTATGTGTTCTACTTTCCACAACTCCCAAATCAACCAACTGATATTTTGCTGCTGATAAGTATATAATCTAAATAACGAGCTGCCAAACAAGGTGATCCATGAATTCCCCGCACTTTCAATGAAAAGTGCTCAGGAGCCTACCTTTCCTCAGCCCATCCACTTCTTTTGGAGGTGAAGGGAAATGTCCACTAGGGAGGATCCTACCAATCAGAAGATTGATTCATGATCATTCTACCCAGGGAGTCTTCAGAAGAAGACAAAACATTTCTCATGGACATGGCCTGCTCAGCGGGTGTGTGGCTGTGGACTTAGGCTGTACTGCTGAAGCATAGCTCAGTTCCCACAAACCTGCAGCAAGCTTGAGGTCAGGGTCAAGGCTCTGCAGTAATGTGTGTAATCTGTGGCAGGTGGAGCCAGCAATCTGTCACCGTCCCAACAAACCCTAAGTAGCAGTAGCAGGACATATTCTATTGTTTCATTAACAACCAAAGTCTGCATTGTCCCTACTACTGTTTACTCTGTGTTTATATAGGTTCTGTGTGTACATTTCCATTAACCCCGTTCAGCTTACGGTCAACATTCCATGGATATGGAAAGGGACTTTTTCCTTACCCAACCAGCTTTGTCTCCTTTCCAACAGCACTGTTTTCAGCTGTATTCTACCACACTAGAATGTTGTCACTTGGACTGTCTCCTTCCTCACTTCCTTTCCTCCTCCTCCTGGCATTCTTTAGCCAATGTGAAAAGCCACAGAAGGGCCCAGGCTGTGTAACTGAACCTCCAAGTTTATCTTTTTGTCCTACTGTTTATCTCCAACAAGCAATCACTTAAAATCTTTTGTAAATAAAATGAAGTCACCTACCATTTGCGGCAAACACTCTGCATGTTTCTTGATGATGGAAATGAAATGTCACTTACTGTGCTCAAACACACACGGAACTACCTAGGACACACCTACCTAGAGCCAGCAGAGATATTTAGGAAAAATCCTTCTGGAAGCACACAAAGACTTTTTTAATACCAAATTCTAAAAGGTTTCTCTTCACTGTTCATAACATGCCCAGTGTCTATTTTTCCAGTGACACTACTGCTTGCTTTAGTTCACTTCTACTCTGGGCCCTTTACTAAGCATGATGACAATAAGATGGTCAGAGCAGCCAATGCATTTTCCTTTTCTCCATCATTTAACCCTTCACTATCGGAAAAAAAAAAAAAAAAAAGTTAGGAGTTGTTGGGCAGGTGAACAAAGGAAATGAAACACAGTCTGAGAGGCCCATGGCTTTTAAGCTGCTAGCCCAGTATTTGAGTGTATCACTCAGTTGCTTCATCTGTCTCTGCCCTTTCCATAAACTCACGTAAAACTGTTTCTCCCAGCCTTCGTTTCTCTCACTTAGTACATCTGCAAAGTGTTTGGGATGCCAAGTGCCTTTCCACGGATGACTGAATTATCACTGATGACAATGTGATTTTCACCTCAATTAAGGTGCGTAGCTGAAACTGTCACATCTGACTGCATTGAAACTAAAAAACTCTCCAGAAAGTAGAAGGAAATTTCTTTCTCTTCATGGCTATCACTATATTCTAACTACAACTCTTTACTGTGCCCATTTCTAAACTTCTCACTGAAAAGACAGGAATTCAGCAACTCTTTCTGCTCCATATTCACTAGCTCTTTCAAGGCTGGTGAACATTCAGTGAAATTCAGAGTAAGCCCCAATCTCTGCCAAATTTGCTTTTCACACACCAGAGAAATATGTTAGTTATTTACATATTCTTTGCTCTGGCTTCTCCACCAAAGACTAATCTGAACAGTGAGAACTGCACTGTACAGAGTATATGTCGTTGTTGTCGCTGTTGTTGTTATTATTACGTGCCATCAGCAGGACTGGATCATATTCAGATTGTGAAGAACCAGAACTTTTACAAGAGAACAGACAAGGACAAAACATAATCCAGTGGCATCAGCATTTACATGTACTACCCATGCAGCAGAATTGGATTGCTCATCATTATTTTTGTTCTTAAGTACAGCAAGTTACACCACGTTAGTAGGATGACAGCTGGATAAATGTTTTCTCTTTTTTTCCTTTTTTTTTTTTTGTTTCATGCTAGGGTCAAATCTGCTTCCACTGAGTCCTCCCAAACTCCCACAGAAGGCAAGCCAAATGCAAACCACAGCATTAGGCATGATGATGACAATTTTCTAACTCAGGACTATTCAGGGCCTGATTTTTTGATTAGTGTTGAGCTCTAACTTCAACTGAAGCACCAGTAGCCCACCTGAAAAATGCAGACCTGCAAGATGGACACACCATTTTGCATATTCAGAATATCTATAGCAAATGCCATGGAAAGTTTATGGCATTTATGTCTTCAGCAGCCTGAACTAATGAGATAGGAAGACATTTTTTAAGCAACAACTAAACTTCTTTTGTTGGAGAGGGAGAAGAGAGGGAAGAAGAAACTAAAAATATTCCATGCTGTTCCCATGGGGGGGCAGGGAAGAAAATACTTTTCAATTATACATAAATAAATATATAATTTCAAGACCCTGACCTGACCCAAGGTAACCTCTTAACGCTAGGATAAATAAATGAGTCTGCAACTGTTGGCATTGCAACATGGCAAACACAAACCAAATAAAGCGGATGACTTGGAAAAACTTATTATCTCTTCTTATGTCTGCTACAAAGTGGTCTTCTAGGTGTCACAATTCCAAGTTCTAATAATGGTGTATCATTTGAATTGTGCATGTATTTTTGCCTTCTTCACACTAAACTTATATTTTACACTATTACAGGAGTGACTTCGAGCAAAAAGTTAAGAGGAGTCTCGAACGTCATTAAGCCTACTATATTGTTTTTTCAAGTAATCACTTTGAGGTCTTTGCTATAGAAGCCAAAATAACATGGAAAACACATGGAGAAACAACTACAAGAGCTCCATTATAAACCGTAAAAAACAAGCAATGATTCTTCTGAAGTATGCTGACCTGCTTAAAAAATAATAGGGCAACATCAACAAATTTATATTATAATCATGTGAGATAACATTTCTAAATTCATCATATGGAACTGTAAAAGAATGAGATGATGTCTTACATGAATCTCAAGTTTTATTTTTCCAGGGAGAACACATTCTCTGCATTAAATGATGCAGAAGATGTATATCACTTTAGGCTTTACTTTACATGGTATTAATGGTGCTGCCCAAATTTGGGAGCTACTGCTTCAGCCTCTGACACACATTAACATGTACCATCAGTCAAACAGCTCTTTCACCCCAAAAAGACCCAAGCACACCACTAATCAGGAAATGTGCATGTTTGCTGCATTAGTGACACTCTTGCAGCACTTTATTGTTTTCTGTTATGTCCAGAGTTTCTGAATTTGACTTTCTTAAGCCTACTTGCATTTATAGCAAAGTAATTTTTGAAGTCATGTGCCTGTCTTCCATACTTAGGCTAAAGATACTGAAATGACCCAATGTCAGCATCAAGCTAACAAATCATTCCAAACATCTGAACATGAAGTCATTCTGCTCACAGAAAAAGGAACAGATGCTGGTGGGAAAAAAGGAAGTTAACTCCACAATTGCTGGCATTTTCCAAACATCCAGCTGAAGGAATGCCGTGGTTTGCAAAGGGCAACATCCTCCCACTGTGACTTCCCAGTGTTATGAGATTTCCAGTGAGCCCTAGGCTAACTGAAAGCAAGTCTATTTTCAGGGAATTAATTTGAGAGATTCCACATTTCAGACTGTTTCACCAGCAGCCTCCTGAGCTAAGGAAGTCATGCAGTCTTCCCAGACGAAAAGCAAGCATGGATCCCAGGCCCTGGGAGGGAACCAAATAGCATCTGCTACAGCCTTTTTCGAGGAGTTGGCCTCATAGCAATAATACAGAACAGTACACAGGAGGTTGCACGAAGCCTTACTGTTGCTCCCTTTCTTTATAAGGCCATACAGCTGCTTTCCTAGTTTGATTTATGAACTCTTTAGAGAATCACAGATCAATTTAGGATGGAAGGGGCCTTGAGAAGAAGGAACCTGCTCAGAGCTAATTTCAGAGTTAGATCAGGTTGTTCAGGTCATTGTCAAGGTTTGAATATTGTGTTAAATTAAAATGTTGACTGAGGCTGAACTTCAGCCGCAAACTTCCAAAGCATTGGTAGGAAGACAAACGATTGTACGAAAGACTTCAGATAAAGTTTAATTCTTCGTATCCAGTGTGGCTTTGGTGGCCTTTGCCCTGAGGTCGTGAGACACCCTCATCGATTAGCCATCGGTACTGCTAACTGTGGGATTGCTCACACTAGGCACCCAAAATCCCACACAGCTTCTTCAGCCTCCTACTGCACACCAACTGCTTTTGCTGTTAGGCTACCACATGTGCTGTGAAGGCTACCGTGTGTTTTTCAGACATCACAGGGAATAGAGAGTAAAAGTATCCACCCCCACATCCACCCATACTCCCCTTCAATACTTCATGCAGAGCTGTGAGAAAATCTCTCAGGAAGTCAGATCCAAGACCTATCAAACTGTGATTCCTTACAAATGGCTTCTCAAATACTGCCACAAACCATCTTGTGTGTTCACGTCTGCTGCTCCCAGATACAGCATATGGAACAACAACTCTAGAGAAAGAAACTTATAAGGGACACATTAAATGCTCCTTAAAGCTATAAATCCATAACCAAAACAGTTTAATATTCCAAATCAGTAACAGATTCTAAGAGTATTTCAAAGAGGAAAAAATAATGCAAGAAGATAGAATTGAAAACAATACAACTTCAAACCACCCACTTCATTTATTACGGGACAACCACGTGCTTGGCAGTCTTCATACAGAAAGGATGAACCCCAAAGGGCTTTCATAGCTCAGAACAGACAATACAAAACCAAAAATCCACACTCAGACAACACAATGGTGTGATCTTCATCTGGCGTATTGTATCACTAAATGAGAACAGATGAAGATCCGTTTTCTCTCTTCTTTAGGGAATATCTATCATCTCCTGAACACCTCAGAACTGGCTGAATGGCAGATCCCAGAGGGATCTAGTGGCCCAGGGTCTACTTAGAGGCTTTTCACTAGTGATGTCCCCCAATGTTCAGTACTGGGCCCAGTATTGTTTAACATGTTCATCAATGACCTCAACGAAGGGGCAGATGCCTCCTCAGCAAGTTCACTGATGACACAAATCTGGGAGGAGTGGCTGATACTCCAGAGGGCTGTGCAGCCCTTCAGAGGGACCTCAACAGTCTGGAGAGATGGGCACAGAGGAACTGTCTGAGACTGAGCAAAGGGAAGTGCAGGGTCCTGCACCTGGGGAAGAATAACCCCATGGACCAGCACAGGCTGGGGGCTCAGCTGCTGGAAAGCAGCTCTGTGGAGAACGACCTTGGGGTCCTGGTGGACAACAAGGTGTCCATGAGCCAGCAGTGTGTCCTGTGGCCAGGGAGGTCAGTGATGTGCTGGGGTGCATTAGGAAGAGCATTGCCAGCAGGTTGAGGGAGGTGATCCCGCCCCTCTGCTCAGCCCTGGTGAGGCCACATCTGGAATGCTGTGTCCAGTTCTGGGCTCTGCAGTACAAGAGAGACATGGAGCTCCTGGAGCAGGTCCAGTGGAGAGTAACAAAGATGATTAAGGGACTGGAGCATCTCTCTTACCAGGAAATGTTGAGGGAGCTGGGCTTGTTCAGCCTGGAGAAGGGACAACAGAGAGGGGATCTTATCAATGCCTATCAGCATCTGAAGGGAGGGTCCCAAGAGGATGGAGCCAGGCTCTTTGTGGTGCTGAGCAATAGGACAGGAGGCAATGGGCTGATCCACAAGAAGTTCCACCTAAATATGAGGCAGAACTTCTTTACTGTATGGGTGACAAAGCACTGGAACAGATTGTCCAGAGAGGTGGTGGAGTTTCCCCCAGCAGAGATATTCAAGAATGGTCTAGATGCAATCCTGTGCCATGTGCACTAGAATGACCCTGCTTGCCACACACGATCCCACTGGTGGTCCCTTACCCATTTTATGATTCTGTGATCTCCACATGTATCTCCTACTTTAAAGCATGAATACGAAGAAATGAACTCATATCTAAATACATCAAGTGTAATGCAGACTCCTCCTCTCAGAACCTCCATGTGAAGCTTTAAATGCAAAGAAAAGACATCAGGGTTTGGAATAAAAGCCCTGCCAGGTCACTTTAGCATAGAAATATTTCACAGAAGTAACTGTCTCTGCATCTTAACCAATCTGAAACTACGCTTCACAGTGCAAAACCACAGATGCACAGCAGCCCTAGAACAAACAGTAGGTGCAGAAACTTTCACTCACTTCTGAAAGCTTTCCCTAAAGGCAAGGAGGACTCCAGGTTTTCTATTTGCATCCATCTTGTCGTTCATTCCTGGTAGGCTACGGTAATTATATAAAAAGCAGCAAAAGCAGCTTAGATCCCTCCAGCAGATTTCAAAGTGTCTTACTCTATATCCAGCTGCACAATATCAAGCTATACTTTTTATGGTGACATTTTGCTGACAATCCAAACCTCAAGGGCAAAGCTCAAAGAGAAACTCTCAAAGAAAGAAAAAACCCAAACCAGACATGTAGACATTATCTTCATTAATGTTAGACAGCCAGAATGGGACCAAAGTGGGAGTTGGTGAAAATGAGCTGCAAATGAAATAAAAAGATGGTAATAAAACTACTAAAAGTTAATGTCTGACTAAGGCTAGGATTCTCAAGAGTATTTCGAACCCTATAAGAATGCAGCCCTGATGTTAGGAAAAGAGAGCTGAATGCAAAGTGATGCTGCTTCTTTGTGAGAGAGGTGTAAATCTCTAGGAGGGCATCTGGGGCACTCTGCACCTGGACTACAGCCTCAGTGGTTCAGCACTGATCTGGGACCTCAGTCCAAAGGACTTGGACTCCTTAATGATTGTGTAATGCACAAAATGCCTTCTATTCTGTCCTTCCTGTTCCTTGTAACGAGCTCACCCAAACCCAGAAACTTCACCACAAGAACATCTAAGAAGAGAGATAAGTGCTGTAAAGAAAAAGAATGAACAATGCTCGAATTGAAAATATATTCAGATATTTCAGAATTTATCTTTAAAAAAAAAAAGAAAAGGAAAAGGGTGCAAGGCATGTGAAAATAGTGCAGGGAAAAGGTATGACATTTCCAAAAGGTTTCCTAACTACCTATTCTTTCATTCAGGTAGAGAGAAATACATTTATGCATAAATATAACAATGACAATTCTTTGAAATTATTAAACAATTTAAATCAAAGACTTTTGGAACCAAGGAGTTTCCTGACTCCTACTTTCACGTTCAGTTTATCTATTTTTTTAGTCATCAGGTAGATGAAAAACATAATTGAGGGATGTTTTAAAAAATAATTGCAGAGGATGGTGTCATGAAGGATATTCTCTTATTTTCTGCATAATTTTCTGGCTGTTACAGACTAAGATTCAGGTAAATTTTCCGCAGAATTTTTATATCCTATTTTGCTATTATGGAGAATCTCTTTTCCATAATAGAAAAAGTAGAATAAATTTATGAATTATAAGTACATACTTCTTTTCAGATGCCATGAATGACTAGTTCCAGAAAGTTTCAGTGCTCTCCTTATTACCTCACTACTTGAGTCTAAATAATCTCACTTGAGTAGATAAAGCACAATCAACTCAAAGCAACTATTCTAGGATACCACTAAAATCGCAAGAGTACAAGGTAACACTGAGATATTTAGGAGATCTCAACATATTATTAGGATTGAGATTTTTGTTGGGTTTTTTGTTCGATTGGAAAGAAGCTGTATGATACAGCTAGTCCAGTCTGACTGTACTTTGGAAAATAATTTGCTACCAATTTTTTTCCTCAAAGAAAGACAGAAGTGAAAAAAAACCTAACTTGTTTAACTCTGCAAAATGTGTGTGCTTGCTACTAAAATCGGTTCAGCCAAAGGCTTACAAATTAGTCTCTGGAGGCAGGAAAGGCCATAAAAAGAAAACAACTTGACTTGCTTTCCAATAGCAATAAGTCTAACAGCTTGTAGGGTTGTTCAGAAGGCAATAAGCGATGGCCCGCACAATGAGGCCTCGTTCTTAGAAACACAGGCTGCAGCCAAAGCAACGTGTGCTGAAGCAGTGCAATACCTGCATTTTCTACCCTTTTTGGGATCTCAATATGAGCTCGTTTATAGATGAGGCAACTGAGCTATCAACTTTTTCTTTCCATGTAATTATTTGCTTGGTATTTAATGAGATATGTATGTTAGTATCAGATCCCAGTAAAACAGCACTGAAGAACACTGGTTTTCTGAACCTTGATATCAGAAATTTGCAAATAAATACATCTGAAATCTTGGTCTAGTGCTTGATCTAATTCCTGCAACACTTATATCTGTCAGGAAATCTAGAGAGAGGAGTTACAGAGGTGTTTTATTTAAGTCTAAATTTCAGCTTTTGGTGAGACATGAAGATTATTATAAACAAAACCAGAATAAAGTACCTGAACTGGGGGAGGACGATATAATTTGTATTTCCTACATATGGCTTTACTTAATAATATCAGTGGAAGCTCCTACTACAGAGGAAGAAGCAATCTAAAACATGTACTGGTGGTTTGGGTCAGGGTTCCATCAGTGGTGACTAATCAATGATTCTTCTGATGCAAATCAAGACAACTGCATTTCTCATTGTCCATCCTGTACAGATTAATGACAAGGTAGAGAACACCTGAGATTGAGAAGACATTAACATTTTCCAACGGCACAGCCTTTATTCCTTGCAAATAGCTATTCCACAAACGAGAGAAAAGCGTTCACTAGAGCTGCTAGCTAGAGCTACTCTTTTAGGTCAAATAATTGGTGATTCGTTTTTAATACTAATGATTTCAGATATGAACCCAGAATATCCAAAAGTGACCAAAGCAAGCATTTAATACTGTATGAATGCTACTCTGTAGGTATCACTTACAATCATGAAATTTTGGTTCAGAATTCAGCCTCTTTTGATTACTGTGGACTGCTGACTGGTAAGCTGTGCCCCTGGCACAGAACTTTCAGTGCACACACATACCGGTCTTCCTCCATTTCTTCAGAAAGGCCTGATATCAGAAACAGGTGCAATGAGGTTTTTAGTACAATAGTGACTTTCTGCTACCACATTGGAATCAAGTACCATAAAAGATTACATCTAACATCTGACTGCCAAGATAAATGTGTGTCTACAACAATGACTAATCTTCATTTTTGCAAGTGACATTTGTTTATTTAAGGCAGCCCACTAATCTCACCACCTTTAGAGCAAATCAGGAAGCTCTGACTTTCCATTACTTTCAGAGTAGAAGCGGCACCTGTGAGTAACAATTGTGAACAGTTGCCTCAGTCTGCACTTCTTTACCTTTTAGTTCATAGTGTTTTCCACTTGTCCTATCTCAAAGCACAGGGCCCCCGCTTCCCAGGAAACTCAAAGAACCCAACATCAGCAAGACAGAGCCCTCTGGGGACTTGTCCAGGGTAGCTGGAAGTGTTCTGCCAAGTGAGAAATTGGACCCTTTGTGGTTAAAATTAGATTGCAAATTCTTCAGGGAAAAGGGGGCTTTGCTTTAAAGGGAATCCTGGGACAAGCCTCTCTGTCATTGCAAAACAATGATGATAGGTGGATTAGGTAGCAGGCTAGAGAGAGATGTCATCACCAATCATCTGACTGCCTGTGAGGGAAACAATGAATAACATAGGACAGTCAAGGTTTCAAGTAATTGAAAGTATCTACAATGTAATGAATAGACATCTGGCAACGGTATCCCATTCCAGTTAGCACATCATTTTGGAGAGCTGGAGTTCAGCTAACTGAGGTTGCACTATAAATGCATTATAAAGACTTTCCAGTATGCAGTTTCTTTAACTTTGGAAGTCTTTAAGATTCTTATAGCAAATCCGCTGATGTAGAACATAGGGGAAAACAAAAAAAAACCAACCAAACAAAAAACCCCAACAGAAACAAAACCCCCAATGTAATGAGTGAATCCAACCAACATATTAAATCCATTAAAGTATGAATCTTCCTGCCAAGGCTGACTGGTCCGGGAGGCAAGATGTCTCTAAGACAGCTACAAATAGATCCTCTCCTACCAGAGCTGAAAAACCCAGCTGAACTGGCCAGCAAAAATGTAAAGCAGACATTAATCACAGCAGCCTGCACCTTCATTCAACTTGCAAGCTCTGTGTACCAGCAGGAACAAGGAATAGACACAGCACTGAAGACAACGGAGCCTAGACTGCTCTTGTGCACTATTGCTAGCTCAGAGCCACTGTAATTAATTGATTTCTATTAACTCCCCTGTGTGAAGTTAAAAAAAAAACCCAGGCAACGAAACAAAAAAAAAAAAAAGCCTGAAGGCAAAACACCCTGATTGGACTGGGTTTCTTTAATTACACGGTAAGAAAGCTCACTTCCCCCACTCGGAGGAAAAAAGGCAGCAAACACAGCCTCCAGAAGAACCATGAGCAAGATTTTAGTCTGTCAGGTTCAGTATCGAAATCCAAACCTCCTCTTCGACCTTCTGTTATGCAGAATTATGTTTAAAGACTGATGCTCTCATAGCATGATTTGCACACTTGAGAAATAAAACTAACCAACAGCCCCACCACACCTTTTTCCTCCTAACATTTATGGCCAATAAATAAATGCTATCAGGGTTATCTTCATTTCTGACTATGTGTTTCCTAGAGCAGCAAAACTTTTCCAACTCACCATTACTGCAGAAATTCCTTGTTTAGAAGTTTCACAGCAACGATACAACTTATCTATTCACTTGGCCATCATTCTGCCAGCAACAAAATATTAGTGTGATTCATCAGCCTCTGATTTATTGCCCCTTTACTGGTTTGTCAGAAATTTGAAGACCTTGAATGGAGAAGTGTTACATGGAAACTGATTTGAGCAGGTGCTCCTCGCTTTCCAGTGCAATGTGGAACATTTCCTACAAACTCTGGAAGAACCTGAACTACCAAGTTTAAAGACATCACTCTTGTGTATGTATAGGTATTTGAAGACATCCTGAAAAATTTCAGCAATACTTTTTCTATTTTAAGCAACCTACAAGTTTTTAAAAATTCCTTAATGCATTTCCATGATAGTTGTTCTTTCAGCTCAAAGAACGAACAAACAAACAAAACCCCCCGAACCCCCACAAGCCCCAAACATACAATAAGACAGAAAAACCTCAGACATGTAGAAGATTCAAAATGGGACAGCGTACTATTTTAAGATGTTAATGTTCTCTTCAGAAATCACATGTGCATACATTACTTATCAGAAAATTATGCCATATCCATGCTGATAAAAATCGTTCCATCACTTACTCATGTTCTTGAGTAAACAGTAGATAAACACAAAGCTCAAATCAAGATGCAATTATGAACATGCACACAGAATGAATTGGTGAGCTACTCCAGTGAGGACAACAGTAGTACCTTCTTTTTGCTGCAGTAAATCTGCCATTTCTTCTCTGGAGGGAGTGCAAACATAGCCTCTCTGTTCTTGTCTGTGAGATCCAATTCATCCTGGAGATTGTGAGAAAGAAAAACAGAAAAAAAAACACAGTCAAAAGCTGCATTTATAACTTCTAACAAATTGAAAGTTTTCTGGACCAGGCATGTTTGACTAGCCTTCGATCAAGAGGACTTAATAGCTCCCAGAGACTCCAATGATTATTGGTATTGTGATCATTTCCTCACTGCCTTGAGTTCTCTCTGTCAGAGCACAACCTATGAAGAGAGGCAGCCTGAACAACTCCCATGTCAAACTTCCATTATTAATGATCAGTCAAGGATGGGAAGGATCACATGAAAGGGATGAAGTGAAAAACTCAAAGCACTGGATTATGTGGCACAGACATTCTTTATGACACTTCCTTATTCCTTATGAGAAAGGCTAAAAGTTTGATACATCTTTTTTTTCCTGGCCTGCAGTACCAAATTTCTCTTCCATAGAAAAGAAATAGTTGAATTTCTCTATCCTTCAGGCAAAGGCCATTAAACAGTTGTCTCTCATCAGCAACCTACAGGTTGAAATGTTTTTCCAGATGTTTGTCCTCTAAACCACACAGTCCCCATCAAAGACACCCAGCATTTCAGACATAAAGGACATAACTCCACAGTGTCACATTGGGTTGATCAGAGCAGCACATTCAGTCTCTGTTACATGAGCTCCGTAGAACATACTCTCTTATAGCTGAGCCAAGCTTACATTAGTAAAATAAAGGATAATGCTGTGATCTGGAACTGACTGCCAAATTCCACAGCTTCAGTTATTCTGCTGTAAAAGGTGAATAACAAAAGACTCTTTTCCTATACATGTCTCTAAAACTGTCAAACCAGAGATTGCTACTTCCTCTGTGTAATTTCAGTACTGATCAGAACAGGGCTCCAATCAACGCTGCCAATTTTAGGCGCTAATGAAGGGAATTAAACAAAAAAGAATGGTCTTCAGAGCAAGCAGACTGCAGGAGCAGAGGCAGATGAAGATGTCTAAATTAGAGTCCCAGTAATATAAAGAAAATCTTCCATTAATGTTTCAATGAATCAGTTTTGGAAGGGGTTTGGGGTTTTTTCCTGTATATTTGAAATATTTGGAGAAGGAAGTGTCCAGGGGTCCAATATCAAGATGACATTGTGGCACTAAAATGCTGCATACACAGATTCTGGCACCCACACTAACCTTGTCCAAGCAGAGACAATACCTCTTTAACTCAGCCCAACAATGGCTCATTTGGAAAGCGTTCAGGGCTGGGAAACTTGTGAAAACAGTGAGCAAAATTGCACAGTGAGCCTGGTAGCGGTTGCTGACAGATTTAAAAGCCCATAGAGATTTAAGCTGCAAAAAGGTACAAAAGAAATGCAAACAGTAACAAGGCGAGGTCAGTGCCAGCAGCCCAAGGTAGAAGAAGCTGGAGGGTTATTTTAAGCAAGAAGAAGTTTAAAGGAAAAAAAAAATTAGCTGTGCAAAAGGAGTGCAAACCATGTGGAAATGTTTAGTGCGAGTTTCCAAACAAGGGGGCAGCCAAGCGAGGCAAGGAGTTTTATCCTTGCTATACACAATTAGAAAACTCAGGCCAGGATCACATTCTTGGGGGGAGAGGGAGAGTGAAACTACATGTAAGGCCTTAAGACAAGCAAAGGAATGCTGTTAGAGGTCAAGCATGTAGAAGGGAAAGGAGGGGCAGATAGTGAATCAGAAATGCCAGGTTTGGAAGAACCACCATTGAGGCCAGAATACACATGAGCTGTCTGGGCTCAGCTGAATTCTTAGAAGAAAATAAGATTGTTTTATCGACCTGCTTAATGAATGATCTTACTTTTTTTTTGTTTTTTTTTTTTTTTTAATACAGTGCAGCTAACTTGGTTTTCTAATCCATAGTGCTCTTTCTGGAGTCTGCTGGCAGATCAGACAAGCAGCAGAAGCTCTGCACAGAAGCTGTGCACTAAACTGAATGAAGATCTCAATCAACACAGTTCAAGACAACAATTTCATCAAAAGAATGGACCTATTGACTAAAACCACCCTGAGGACAGGATTCTGACACTGCAGCTTCTAGACACTGCCTTGGATACTGGCAGTATTAGGGATATAAAGATAAATCTGCTTTCAATGGGACAGTAAGAATATGCAACTTCCAGTCACATAATTTTGCATCCTGATAACATGACATGCTTTTCAGGACCGAGGCCTAGAAACTAAGTTTGAAAGGACGGGAGATCCAGAGGGAAATTAGTGCATCCTGCATTACTGTGACTCAGGAGGTTAGACGAAGCCAAAAGAACTTTTGAAGTCATCACATTAGCTCAGGTATTGTAGTAACAAGGAAACTGTTCAGGTTTTCCAGGCATAAGGGGACACCAGAGGTGGACCCAAACACACCTGCCTGGAAAATAGCACATGGAAAATGGTTTACCCTTAATTTTGAAAGTTAGTGTTTGTCTTTGTTAGGAGGTGAAATGCTGTGTTCTAACCCCCAGGTCAGATGGGCAGGTAGCAAGCATGAACATTCATCAGGGAAAGAAACGTCTCCAGAACGCAAAGCAGCAGTCAAGCTCTTCAACTCCTTTTTCCGAAGTTAGTGTTCAGCAAGTATGCTCGTTCACTGAGAAGAAGAAAGGAGTGGGAAGAACTGAAGAGGCCTGCATGTCCTCATCTACCTACACCATCAATCAAAACCCATCCTATTAAAAAAACTAAGAAATCCCTGCAAAATATAAGAGACATGAGACCTTCTTCCGGATCTCTCCGAATCATTTTACCTCTCCCATTCCTATTCTATAAAAGATGAAGAAAAGATCACTGTACACTGCACAGGAAAACCATGGATCTAGCTAAGAAAGAAGACCCTGAATTAGGCAGGCTATTTTTCTGTTCTGACTCAGGATCATAACAGACAGCACATAAGGAAACCTGCTGCCTTGGAGGGAAGCAGGAGGAACAACAGAAGGAACAAATTTCAGGAGGGTAATTTGGTTCACGAACAGGTCATTCTGACCCAAATGACAGAAGCAGATCTATCCACATATAGAAATTCAGACCATAGAGTTAGCTCAGTGATGGCAAGTGGCTACTGAGAAAAGAAAGGAATTGCCAAATTCGGCAGGAAGGGGGAAGAACAACAAACTGAATGCAGTCATCAAGACTGGGGTTGGAGCCAGACTAAGGAAGCCAATGTGATTGAATGCCCAGGGAGCAAATGCAAATGGCAAGAAAAAAAGGGTCGGTCAGAACAAAGCAGGGAAAACTCCCTCCTCCAGCACCTGTGCAAGTTTTCCAACAGAAACGTAGCAAGTCTCCTTCTACACCTTGGTTGGGAAGCCGGGTCCAGCAATTCATGCCAGGGTGAATGCTCAATAGAGCTCAGCCTCCTGGCTCTTAAAAATGCTTGACGTTGCTTGAAACACAGATTAAAAGGATATTTGCCAGGCTGGACTGAGGAAGATGTAAAGCATCCCCAGTTAATAGTGCCTACACTTCTCTCCTTTATTTATTTCCTATTTTATTTTATCTAGTGGTAGTTAATTCAGTTAATTTCACTTTCTTGTGGGCATTTTATTTACTTACGTAGATTGAATTTCAATGATAAAACACTGAAAAAGAACTGGAACTGGATTTGAGGTTTAAATACTTCCAGTCCATTTCTCAGGCCAAAAGAGAAGATGGACTCCATTCAAAATGGCTACAACCCAAGGAAATAAGAGACAGAGAGAAAGAAATGGAACAAGAAGGAGGAATGAGTAGGAAACATAAATCCAGTATTTTGCAGGATTTAAAACCACATTATATCCCTCATTTTTGGGAACGTTCATCAAAGCATGGAAGCTGGATTTGATGCTGGGCAGCCATCAGCTCACCAGCTTTGAGTAATGATACTCAAAGCTCCAGAAAAGCATTTCTCACCTAGACAGGGCAGTACTTTGTTTAGTGACACAAAACTAAATTAACAAAGAGAAAAAGTAAGATTTTGGTCATGTAGAAGAGTGGTTCACTTGGGGAGAGATCCACTAAAGGAGAGCCCTTTACACCTATCGACATGCCTGCCTCTCTAAAGGAGAAACATCAAGGCCATAAGTACACAGAGAACCACAGCTCCTCCAGTACCCCCTGACTTGAACTCAGAATCATACAGGCCAGGAGCGCCAAACTTGGTTCTCCAGGGATATTTGGACACTCACAGAAGGAGATATCCTCAGTTCCAGTTTCTCATTCCACTTGTCCCAGGTCCATTGGCTGCTGGACTCATTGGTCACTGGGGAGTTTCACACTGACTTAAGGTCAGACAGCTGCTTCATTTTGTAAAATACAAAAACCAACAAACCAAAACAACTAACCAACTAACCTTTACAGGCTGGCGGGTTGTTTTGTTGTTGGTGATGTTTTGTTTTGTCTTCATGAATGTTTAATGAGTCATGCATAGCATTTCCAGCATTATGAAACCCAGAATCCTCATATGATATGTTTACTGCAGGCAATAACTTGATTAATATGGGGATAACAAATATTTCACCATAATGAAGAGGAGTTTTGCTTATTTTTGTCTGTTCAGTTGGATAACTGTCTTGTTTTATCAATTTCTTACCATTTCAGCTACAGAGAGTTGCATTACACTTTTAATTTTTACCTGTAGTTCATGGTTTCTCTTACTTACAGAGCTCTTGGGAGAAAATCCTGTCTATAAGCATCCTCCCCAGGCCTGTGTTTCACATTTAATTGCTATTTTTATGACTGAGAGACATTAATGACATATAAAAGCATATTCTGATTTTTTAAGTTTATTTCTGCCTACAAACATATTCAAGCAATTATTGAAGAATTATTTAAAAATTAAATGTTTTTATCATCCTCAAATGGAATAGCTTTGACATGAAATCAGTCTTTATTTTACACCACAGAATCCAATACTAAGACATAATACATAGGCAAATAGGCTTCAAGACTTCCACTGTTCAGAGATGCCTATTTTGACTGTCTGATTACAGCTCTATTGCACTGACTGGTCCTTTAACCAATGGGTACTCACTTACTTGATGGGTACTCAAGCAAAAAGACAGCTAGGTCTTGGCATTAACAGGCTCCATGGGAACCAGACCTTCAGATGGCACAAACTGGAAAAGCTCCCCCGAAACTCTACTCTCCTTTATTAAACTCAAAATGGAAACTTAAGAACTTCCAGAACAGATGAGAGCAGCAGTTATCTGACCTGTGACCAGCACCAAAAGTTACAGAAGGCTGTGTGAAACCCTGCAAAATACAAAGCCAGAGAGATGGCTCTGTAGATGGTCAAACACTTCCCAACTCCCTGCCTCAAACAACCTGGCTGATTTTGTGACAGGAGGTGAGTTAATATCCCTTTCAAGACGGAGATAACAATGGTATTTGCAATATTTTTTGTGCAGTTTGCTCCATCACACCAGCATTATCCTTAATGGTTCTTTGTGTCTCATCCAATGGGGCAAACTGAGACAGCAGGAATTATATCCAGATGCCTTTACACACTCTCTGACGAGCTTCACAATATGAAGACTACTTATTTTAATAACTTGCTTCAATGCTCACTTCAAAAATTTAGGTTCCAAGGGTATGTTCACTTTCACATTATACCTTGCACTGTATGAATTTTAGTTTAATGCACTGCTCTTACCTTGCATCTTGTTCATATTCCCATTCCTTTTTTTCTTTCTCTTGTACACATCTACCTTTTCTTTTTCCCCTAGCTAATCTTTTTCTCATTCCTTGACCTTTTTCACCTGTCAAGTACAAATGCACTCTCCCTCATGCACCTCATCAATCATTCTCCCTCAGTCTCTTAACAGCATCCAATCCACCCAAGTTACAAAATTAGTTATAATGCATTGTTGCCAGTATAAATTCCCTGTATAGTATGATAGCTGTTGCTTCAGGTTCCCCACGGTCATTTATATAGATGTCTCTCACCATGTCCCCAAAGAGGTCACATTCCAGTTCCACCAATTCTCCCAAGTGGCTTAGCACAGCTGACAGCCTTATGTTCTGAAAGAATTTGTTTAAATCTTGTACAAAGTAAACAGTGACTATGACACACCATGGGATCCTATCCAGCATCCACTTGCAGGCCACAGAGAAGGTTCATGTTCACGTGTAATCACTTAGAGGAGATAGTTGATGGTGGGTTAATCAATGCTGAAGTGCAACTCAAGCAAACATGGGATAAAATGCACTGACATGCCTGAGACTTTAGAAGAAAGAGAAGCAGTGGAAAGAGATCAGGGGCAAGGTTGTCAGCAGCACACTGCAAGCTTTTGGAATAGAGAATCCTATCCAGCATAACTTCTACCACTTTAAAAAATGGACTGAGTAGGACCACTTTGCTAACATGACTGAAAGCTACATTTCCACATTAACAACAGCCCCAGGAACATTTCTATTCCTGCTCACGCTTCCTATGCCAGGTTCTATTGGCAAATAACAAGCAGGTTAGTCTGCTGTGCCCACCAAAAAGGGAGTAGCAGAAATGCTCTCGTCATAAGTCCACAGGCAGTTGTCCAAAAAGCTGCTTCAGAGATAAGTGCAGTGAATGAATAAAGTAACGAACCAAAGCAATCTTTACTCAGATCTTGGGCTTTTTGCAAAGAACTTATGAATACTTCAAATAGAAGAGATAAACCTTCCCTCTTTAATCACTGTGTCTACCTCCAGGGGACAGTATAGGATTGTTCCCCTACGCTTTTCCTTCCACTGCTTTGTCCATTCCAGCTCCCCAGGCTGACATGTAAGAAGTAGCCTGCTGGAAGGATGCTCATTTCCAATTCTGAGGAGGTCAATGAGACATTCTGAAAGAGTGCCTGTCTGAACTGTCAGTGAATGAGGTTAATTTGACTGCACAAACCACCCACACTCCAGTACAAACTGGAGCGGTGAACAGTACAAAAGTCTTTGATCAGTCAACAGCATCACCACCCACACAGCCAGCCCATCTCCAGGTGAAACACATTGGTCAAAAACTCCCCCTTGGGCACCTGATACATGTGCTAAGTCCACAGATAACCCATGAAGAAAAAGCAAAAAGAACCCCAAAACAAGCCAGTCCCTCCCTCATTCTAACCCCTTGAATTCAAAGCAGCCTTTGTAAAGCATACAGAAGCAGCACACTGTGAGAATCATGTAACATTTTGATCAGTTTTACAACTGATAAGAATTAGGTGCATCAAAGTAAAATATCATTGAGTTTCCATGCCTTTGCATACACATAGTACGTGTATGTGCAGATATGTATGCCACTCACACCTTACACACACAAGAACTATGCATGTAAGACTCTTCACATAACATCTGCCCATGCCCACGATGTTTTATCATTACATTTGTGCATTAGGAAACCACTGTGCACACATGAATTGCTAGCACAGCCTGTTGGCAGAGGAAGCAATGTTTACATTTCAGCTACTGCCACGGATCTGACTGTAAAGCAGAGAAGCAGACAAACAAAAGGCTGAGATTCCCATTACACTCTTTTTTCCTCCTTGCTTTTTCAAAAAGTTGCAGCTTTAAAACGCCTTCAGTACTAGGGGCCCAAATCTCTTGATTCTCAGTCATAACAGTACAAGAAAGAAAGCACCTGATGTTTACATACTGAAAGATGTGTTTCTCCTCTACCCTGCCAACACAGAAGTTACTCATTCTTAAGGCTTAGCAGAAGTGTAAGACTTTCATCCTTCAAGGGCATTGCTTTTTGGTAGAGAAATTCTTCACACAGAAAGTCAACTAACAGGCCTCCCTCTCACCCTCAAACACATCCCTCATTATACTGCTTTCTTTTTCCTTTCTTAATCATTGGTTAATTGCTTCCTTTTTTCCCGGAGAAGAGCTAAATCCTGTCCCTCTACTACTCCTCAAAGTTCTCTGTGACTTGACAGCACACAAACACACGTAACCAGCGAGGCCTATTGTGGCAATCCCCTCTCACTTGAAACAGCATCTGCTGTTCATTTTTCAGTCTTTCAGAGGCAAACCACATGCATGAGACAACAATCTGCTGGGCCAAACAGAAAGAGAAAGAACGAGGAAAAGCACTACCTCTTTATGTAACAATACCCACAGGTGTTTAGAGAGAGAAAAGGATCCAGACTCAGTCATGCACTCTCATAGGCAGGGCTACAACACAGGTAGAGCAAGAGGAACATTCCATGGATACGGACAGGCAAATGAGGACAATAATGTAAAACAGCTGTCAATCATCACTGCTTTTTCTGTTCAGGTGTGCTGCATATCCATGTCAGTGAATTTAAATGAGCCCAATGAGAGGGATGGGGATGAAAACTGAATAGGCAGGCTCATGTCTAATCTAAATCCCTGCTGCTGCAATTTAAGCCTATTACTTCTGGCCCTATCAACCACTAATGTGGTGAGCAGATTTTTTTCCTTCCTCTTGATAACAGTTTTTGAGGCTGTTAAAGACTGTTATAATGTCCCTCCTCAGTCTCCTTTCTTGAGGCTAAACAAACCTATCTCTTTCAGTCTTTCTTAGAGGCTCTGTCCTCTGGATCTCTCATTCCTCTTCTAATTGACTTCTGGCCTCCACCCGGTCAAAGTACATCTTTCTTGAATTGCACTGCTCAAAAGTGGGGACAGTGTTCCAGCTGAGACCTTACCAAAGCTGAGTGCAAAGTTTATTTCATGCATCTTCCAGACTGTACTTCTGGTTATATACTCCACATATTCCATACAGTCAATGACCTTTGGTTTTTCAGAAAAACCCTCAAAACATGCATGACTTATGTTCACTCATGCTCAACTATAATCCCTGGTTTTTTCTCTGAAAAAGTGTACCTGGCTGCTTTCCATCCTGAATTACCAGACTTGCTATTAAAAGCAGTTTTAACTGCCCACATTGAATGCCATCATTCTTTCACACAATTTTTCCACCTTATTTTAAGCTTATCTTTACCATATCCACAGTATGGATATGTGCCTAGTGACACACTCTAGACAGATGTGCTGCTTACTGAGGGCTCATATTGGGGATATCACTGAGAGACTACCAAGCCTCATACGGTCTACTATTATCCACTGCTGTTGTTTCAAGTGGGCACAAGTGATATGACCAGGAGCAGTCTGAGGAGCATCCAGAAGGACTACAGAGCTCTGGAAGCTGTGGTAAGGAGGGCAGGTAGCTTTTTTGTCAATTCTCCTGGTCAAAGGGAAGGGGTTTGAAAGGGCCAGTTCAATCCAGTAAATCAGCTAATGGCTACAGGACTGGTGCCACAGTCATGTGTTTGGCTACTTAGATCATGGGATTCATTTTGAGAAACCTGGTCTGCTGGGGCTGACGTGGTCTATTTGTCCGAGAAGGGGAAGAGCATCTTCAGTTATCATGCTGCCAAGATGGTGAAGAGGGCTTTAAACTAAAGTTGCCAGGGAAGGGGATCCTCAATCCATCCACTCCTACCACTTTAACGTCAGTGACAGCAATAGATGCCCAGAAACTAGACAGGGATCACATGTCTGCAGGAGAGCACCTGGAGAACAGCAAAAAGGAATTCCAAACACTGCTGCCGGGAACTTGGAGTCATCAGAGACCCTACTAAAATGTCTCCATGTATCACGTAACATGGGGAACAAACAAGAGGAGTTTGAGATGTGCACCCGCCTGCAGGGCTTTGATCTCACTGGCCTCACAGAGTTGTGGTAGGATGGCTCCTGTGAGTTGGAATGGAAGAACACAGGCACTTTAGGAAGGTCAGGTAGAGAAGGTGAGGAGGCAGTGGTGCCCTCTATGTCAATGGCCAGTAGGAATACATGGAGTTCCACCTGGGGATGGATGAGAAGCTGACTAGGAGCTTAGGGGTCAGGATTACAGGGAGGACAGGCACAAGTGACATTATAGGGGAGTCTGCTGTGGGCTGCCTGTAGAAAGAAAGGAGCAGCCTCATAGTTACTGATCCTCCTGGGGGACATTAACCACTCTGATATCTTCTGGAGGGACAACACAGCAGGGCACAAGAAATCCAGGAGTTTTCTGGATCACATTGATGATAATTTCCTAATAGATGTGCTCTGTATTTTACCATCCAGTTGATTAAATGAAAATACCAAACAGAACTCAAGATGTTATAGCTCTCATTGATAATTTTTTTCACTGTGACAGGTTACAAGCCCTCTAGTACAAGTGCCAAATTTACCTCCACATTCTGGTTATATACATGGTACCAAATACTTCTCTCAAACAGAGCTTCTAGTATCAGCATATACAACACTAAATAAAAATAAAATCTGCTGTTTCAGCACAGTGCCCATTTTCCACCCCTTATTTCCTTTCCTTCCCCTCCCCTCATTTCCTCCCTCCCTTCCCCCTCCCTGTGCCAGGGTTTGTTTTTCATGCCAAGGTCCTCTAGCTGAGACCCCGTATGGGAAGGTAGTTGTGGGAAAGGTTATTAGGAAACTGCCGTCTAAACTGCTACCTTTCCGGCTTCCCCACCCTCTCCCTCCCTACAAAGTCCTCTCTGTTCTGTTTAAATACTAATGGGTTCAGAGGAGGTTCCTAGGCTGGAGCAATTCACAGTCTGGACTGTGCCAAAGCACACAGGCACACACCTCTCTGATCGCTTCCTGCCCAAACACAGTCCTGCTGGCTCAACCTTCAAAATGTGGGCTGGGGATTGATGCTGCTGTGCCAAAGGCAGGCTGATTTTCCAGGGGCGTCAGTGCCACCTACTCCTCCCTCCCAGATTTATCCCCTTCTGTGCATCCTATTTGCCATATACCTCTATAGATGAAAACAAGGGTGAGCCAGAGCTTGGCTGACCTTTAAATCTTTGATAAAGTATTACGTAAAAGGGCAGGAGGAACTGAGAGGCTGGTTAAGAATTTAATGAGCAAAATTAACATCTTGTTGAGCTTTGGTTGTGCAGCTTAGAAACACAAGCTCAAGCTTATGTGCAGGGTAAACTCAAAGGAACTCCAGTAAATCAACATCATTTTTGGCAGAAGTTCAGGTTTACACAGATAAAAGCAAAACCAGAAGCTAGCTTTAGCTCTTTGCTTGCCCTCTGAGTTATTATTCCAAATTTGGTAGTGCAAACCAGAAATCAGAATGTCCCTAACTCCATAAAATTGAGTGGACTTACACCAGTGGAAAATATTAATTAAATAACCTCTTTTAAATTGTAACAGACTAAACCTCTCAGCTTAACCACCTCTAACAGTGACTCGCTCTACAATCTACAGCACAGATTTCAGACATAGAATAGACTGAGAAGTTTATCAGTCTCCTTTTCACTATTTGTTAACTTCTACTTCAATAAATAGATGATCTGTATTGACTACTAATCAGTCCAGACCAGCTGGAATATCATCCATATATGAGGCCTCTGTTATGTCCTCTGGGTTGAAGTGGAGGAGAATTCCACAATTCTCTTCTCTCACATAAACAGAATATTTCCATAGTCAAACAGTGAATTGAAGGCATGACAGTATATTTGGTTATTCACTCACACCCTGTCCTGTCTCATTGCTTAAGTATTCTGATAATCAGAACAGAAACTACTGCACTGACATCACTGGGCTTAAGAAAACACCAGCTAAGATGTTTTTCTCTCAATGTTTCTACTAAAGAAATTATCAGAAATTTTCACAAAATACAGCAAAAAGAATAAGAGAAGAATGAGCACGTGCCTTGCATTGTCTCCTAACAACAAATCATAATTGCATTTACTATCTGGTTAAGCATTTGTAATCCAAAAGTTCTCCCACATCATTAATGTATAAGCCAACAACTTCACACCAACCAATAAACTTGTGCAGCTGTTGCTCTCTATTCAAGATGTAATGCTGAAACACAGCCACTAAAGCAATCCCAATGGATTTTCCATGACTCAGGGATCTCCCTGGACACCTTCCAAACTGCAAAACTGCAATCTGCTTTCGCCTTGTAATTTCCTTTGGAGAAGTTATTCTTCAAGCCTCCACCTAGTAAACCATTGCATAACACTGTTGTGCATGCTGCTAACCTTTTCCAAAGATTGTTAGTGTGGATAGTCTTGCCTTTTATGTGGTCAACAAATGATGGGAAACTGCAAAATTCAAAGACGACCTTGAGTGTTTTTAATATAAAAGTGCACAGAATATACAAATGTTGACTAGGGCATTTTTGCATGCACCACTGGGTCTACAGGAAGGCAGTAGAGTCTTGCATCAGATTCTCCCTAAAAAAAGAACAAGTAGATAAGAGCAGGGCAATGTCTGTGACAGGAGGCATTAATACAGATTTGGTTCCAAGTTCTTCAAACACTATACATTTGCCACTGGAAGACTCCTGTACTGCCTGTAATGTACACGTGCTTCATCTTTTCAGCTCTGGGTTAGTGCTGTTCCAGTGCCAGGTGGAAGGCAATTGTCTCTACTTCCTCAGAATAAAAAACACAAAACAGAGCAGCTGTGGAGGCAGTCTGGTGTGATGAGTGACAGAAAAAGCACCTTCTGACACTTGCTTTCCATGTGCTGCTCCCACTTGGTGCTGAAGGATGAACAGAAAGACCTCCCCTGTATTTAGTGACACCAAAAGATTCCCCTTACCTAGTGTGGAGGAAGGTGCCAGGGAAGTGCTGACCTGAAAACCTTTTTACCTTGTAAAAAAGGTGCTACTCCATCCACCTCACCTGTAGCACCTTGTGCTTCCCACTTTGGAGCCTTGCACACCAGGTTAAACAACAAAAAGAGGCCATTTCCCTCCAACACTGGAAGAGCAATCCCAAATCACCTTAACAGGCCCCCTGAATGATAAACAACCTTGAGTACTGTTTGAAGACAGAATCCACCTATCCACAGAGACATGACATAATTACAAAACCTTTTCCCCCACTCTCCTTCAGGCTATATGATACACTATCTGAGCAATGATTATATCTGATATAAATTGTTTCTAGGTGAGCAACTACAGAAACTAATCTTAGTCAACATATTAAAGAGATGATGCTTCATGATTGTTACCTTCTTCTCCATTTAATTATCTTATTTTGTTAACAGATCCTCCTAAATCCCAGCTACAGTCTACATCCCTAAGGATAACTACTATCCAGCAAGACACTTACATCCCATCCTGTTTCCCAGCCTTTTCTCTTCACTGGAAAATTTCATTGCTTCCCCACCTTCAGGTGAGGAATTATTATAAATTATTACAAATTTTATAAGGTCTTCATTGTCAGAGGGATCTGGCTTCCTCTTTCTTGCTGACATCAGGCTAAGTATCAAAACACACCTCCTACGGCATCTCAGATCAAACCCTTCCTCTATGACCTGCAGAAGAAATAGACATCTGTCATTCAACCTCCCTTCATCACCGTGCAAGTTCATTCACTCCAAAAGCATGGCCAAAAGACCATCTTGGCCTAGAATTCATCCCATATCACCTCCATCTTTGCAATCGGTCTTCACTCTCCCTTCAGCACCACAGGTACTTCATTTGTGGTGTCTTTTTCTTCAACACTTTGGAAGACACTGTTCATCCTTATCACAATCTCCAGTTACAATCTGGTTGCATCACATAGTACCTTCCTCTCATCATTTCTCACAGATGCATTTCCAGGTGGCACCTTCTCATCCCATATTACCTTTCTTATCTGATTTATAAAAATCTCTCACCTTTCCTTAGCAGACCAAATTTAGAGTCAAATACTCTCTCCAGAAGGTGAGGGATGAGGTGTTAATAATAGATTACTAAGCCATCAAATACAACTCTGAAAAACATAAGACACTAATAAAGAGACTTAAGGGATAGAAATTGCAGAAGGGCAGGAATCCTACTCAGAGAAGTCATTCCAAAATGTTAGGGCAATAGAACATCCCCGTACTGCTGTTGTTTGTGCTATTTCTACTGAAAAGAGCCTGCTCTCTAAGTCAGCAGGCAAAGTGGCAGAAAATATATGAGAATGGTGGTTCAATTCTAGGAGGAGGGTAGAAAATCGTCAATTCTGTATCCATCCAAGTATAGCTGGAAAAGCTCCAGAAAGCTGAAATAAAGATAAGTAAATTTGATCCTTCCAGCTAGTAAGTACGACTCCTACTATCAATATAATCTCAGTGTTTTATCACTTCAGCAGCCTTCAGGCTCAATCTAGAAAGTTGCTGACTCTTTGTTATAGCCGTAGTGGAACACAAAACCCATTCAAATATTAATTATGCCATACTAAAGAAAAAGGCCAGAGTAGAGCTTTATGTTATTTTTTCCTTTTTATGTTATGCTGTTTAACACTTGCAGCTATGCCAAAACATGATAGCATTATCAAATCTGGTGATACAGGTGTTAGAAACGTGGACACAAGATTTCTGAACGTTAAAAACACTATTTCTGAACATAGGATCCACCCTATCCATGGTTTCAGGATTAGGATATCATGACAGCTCCCAACCATTCAATAGAGGGAAGACATAAGATTGACAATTTAGCACTTCCATCCTCTAGTGGTAGATCTGTTCTTTCCCCTCCTTCTGCATCCCAAGCTACATATCTGTTGTGCTCCTGAAATCCAGTACTTCTCCTCTTTTGCCCTAGATGTACTACATGCATTTCCTTGCATGTTCCCACGGAAAAACAGCATTACCCTGTTAAAAATAGGTAGTCCTGTGAGATCTTTTTCAGGTGTTTCATGTCTACTGTAAGTAAATCATTCTCAGAACACACTCAAACATTCCCTTCAAGTATTCCAACCATGACCAAGACCCTTTCCACTATCCAGAAAGGCAGTCAGTATGCTCTTTTTGGGATATTCAGAAGCCAACAACCACCATAGACACAAAAAATACCCCACAATGGAGTCAATGGAGAATGATGTAACTCCACTACTGTCTTCAGTGAAACTGAACTGGTTTACATTGGGTACATCTGTCCATAAGCTTTACAGTAAAGCAACAAGATCTAAAACACAACATATGCCTGTACAAAATCCTTAAAGCTACACAGGTACTTTGGTACCACCCCCCGCTTCTTCACACCCAAAATCTTGCAAGTAAGATCAGGTCTGGATTTACATTTGTTTAAACAACCCTATTGATTTCAGACATGGAGTGTGAGACCTGGCTCCCATCTCATGCTCCTCTCACAGCATCTGTGTCTCACACATTTGCAGCATAGTGACTGCTGCTTCTTACGCAGCTGGTCAAGGAGCTGGGAGCTGCCAAACAGCTGCACCTACTGGAAGGGAGCCTAAAGTGAGAAAGTGCTGGTGCTGCACTTAGTGCCATAAGTCTGTCCCTATCATAGGAATCCAGATGTAGGTGAGCACCTGAAAGGGGAAGCTGTCTCTGCCACAAAGTCTAAAATGCAATACCTCTTATGGATTTGGACTCGAATAACTACAGAAAGCTTCTTGTAGTGGTATGAGCATTAAAATCAGGGAATGTACAAATGTACTGCATATGGAACATATGTAAAGCAGACCCAACATTATGAAAAAGTCCCTCTGTAGAGTAGTAAGAAAAAGAAAAAAGGTATCCCCTGTGCGGAAAACTAAAAAGAAAAGAGGCATCCTGAGTTTGTACAGTCTTGGACTGAAGAGCTATCGCTGGATGTAAAGGAACTCGATGCCTAACTAACAGATTTTGATACCATGAAGAGCTTTTACCTCCTGAGCCTCGGCACCAAAACAGAAATCTTAAACCACCCAGTTCTTTTGGCATTATTATAACAGAAGACAAGTGCATCTGAGTGAATGAATAATATTGATCTGACAGCTATGAACTAACCCAAGAGAATGGAAAGCTTTTGTGGCCTGGTCACTATCAGTGAGGAAAGTGATTTGCTGCCTCAAAGCTTTGCTTTTTTTCTGCTTTCAGATACAGCATCTTCTTCTCAGAAGTTGATGCCAAGGCTTCTTACTGGATATGAGCCTCCTGTCAGGAAAATTCTGCCTTGGCCTCATCAGGAGCATTTTCTTACAACCTCCACTGGTGCATCTGTAAGTGCAAGAAAGGAAGTAATAACTGGGGTGGGGAGTCTCCACTGAGCTAAGGCCAGCAAAGCCTCCTAGTTTGCTGAAGTCAGAGCTCATCAAATACAAATAAAAATGAAGGACCTCTCCAGCTGTCAATTGCATTTGGCATTACACTTCCTGACAGATTAGGTAGATTAATTAACTACAGAGAAGCACAGAAGGGATGAAGGATGGGCACAGAGAATTAAATAACTTCCTCTCATGGGCAAAACAGAATAGAGGGACTTTTAAATTATGGTTGCATAGAAATTTGCATTTGGCAACAATTCAAAGCTGCTGGTCAGAAGCATAGTCTGAAACTATGATTTACATGTGGGGCAAGGGACACAGTAAGTAAATCCCTGGATTCAAGTGAATCCAACATTAGGATAGAATGACTCAAAAGACTAATAATTTGAAATGAAACACTCAGATCTTGGTAACGTGCCTGAATTTAAATGAGAGTAGATATGGTTATCAATACACATGACATGTGTTTGAGGGTTGAAGCGAGGAACTAACATATACGTCTTTCTAAGTCAAAACCTTTCAATGAGAAACTAAGACATAAATAAGCTTCAGATATAGGGGATACTTTTCTGGAAAGGTGTTGCTCCATACTGAGAGCCAAGAGACAGAACAGGCAACTCTGCATCTCTGCTTCCCAGAAATATTGCAAGAGAGCTAGAGGAGAAATAGGGAACTTTTTTCTTCAAGCCCAGCAGCAAACACATAGAAACACAGCTGATGCCCTATTGTTCCTGTGTACATTGACATATATTGTCTATATTCACATGAAAGATCACAATGGAAGCATTTCTTGTACTTTTTATCACATACTCTTGCAGGTTGCAGAGCCAGAAAAGGGGCCTCACGAGCACTGCCACAGCTAGGACTTGGCAAGCTTGAGTGGGACGGGTGATATATGGCAGTACTTATTCAATGTGGTGAAGCCTAGTTTTCATCTGAGGTTTATGTTGTATCCATTACACTAAATGGTCTGCAAGGGAGAACTAGGCATGAAGGGAAGTTGCTACTTCTAAGTCAGCTGTTTGCAGTGGGAACCACTACTACAGCTATTTAGGTTTGGATCTCATCTCTCTGTGGCTGTTGAAGGTATGTTATCCAGTGTGTGCCAAACTGGTGCCTTGCTCAGAAATTGTTTTTCTTCCTTTGACGAAATAAATAAACGAATTCCCAGATACCTCCATGCTTTACCTTACTTTCTTTCAACATAAAACTCTTTTCCTTCCTTTTCTCATCAACTTCCTCTCCTCTGGGAAATGAGACAATAATCACAGAATTTTACTCTAAGGTAGAGAAGGAACAGATGTAAAGAGATTTCATAGAGTAAGCAAAGAGCAGAACTTTCCCAAACTTTATGCTACCAGTCACTTCATCCAATGCTAATAGAAACATGTCTATGGTGGGCCCACTGTTCCTTTGCCTCTGTGCTGAGAGAACTAGCACAGATACTAGTCATGGGGATGGATCATGTACTCAGAGAACACTAATCAACTCCTTTCAGCATTCTGGCACTAAAGTGCTTGCAAATACTAGCCTGGTGTGTTGAGAAACCAAGAGAGCACAGTAACATACAGAGCAGCAACAAACATCACACTACTTCCATAGTCCTATTTCAGTACAAGATGAAGACACCAATTTACTTAGGAAGGGATTAGTAGAAAGTGCAGAAAAACGAAGTGAGACCCAATTAAAAACACAGGAGCAAAAGGTATAGTAAAGCAACAGGTATCTTGCTGTACTTCCTTCCTCAGGTGACCCAGGGCGTCGAAAAGTTCTAGCCACGGTTACAGAAGTTATCAGACTATTCAGAGGATACTGAGTTGCTGCCTCTGCTGCTTGGACTCTCCTGCCACATCCCCTCCTCATATTTTTCATCTTCATGGGAGTTCCTCTATATGGCTCTTATTCAAGGAGATTGAAGGAGAAGGAATTAACATAATTCTTATTTTCTCTCTTCTTTTTACTAACATAGCCACTGCCATTCTTTCCAGCTAGATTCCTGGGCTAGTTCATCTTTGATTCAGAAAGTGAGCCAACTCTGATGCTGTGGCAGCCATTACTAAATGTAATGAAATCAGAGGTGACGAGATGACGAGATGAAAGATTAAGAGTTGAATTCAGGGTTGTGTCAAAAAGGGACATAGTTCCATGTTCTTGTGGTCGCTGCTTCAGAGCGCTGCTCACAAAACCATGGTTACAGTTTCAGTCATGGTTCCCAGCATGGGCTGAGGGAAGCACAGAGACCTTGATTCAGCACTTGCTTCCATCTTCATTTAATTGCACTCAGGCAATATTACAGGGAAAATATGGGCTTGATTTCCAGTGGTCTTATTGTTCAGGAATACACAGCAGTTCCATATGCATCTTCTCTACAAAATCTGGGAGTTTGCAATAGGATCAGAACCCTAGATCGAGAGAGGGAGAGAGAGGAGTGTATGCTGCGTCACCTGAGCAGCAACCTACCTCTCTCAGCAATTCAATGGACAAGAAGTTTAAATACAGGGCAAAACAGATGCTGGATAATTCTAAATTTTTCAAATATAGAGAGATCATAAGTATTTATACTGCTCCTCAATTGTAAATAATGGACCTTTAGATTTTATGCCAAAAGGACCTATTACGTTTTCTACTGGAAAAGCCTGTGAAGATGGTAAATAGGAATACTGACAAAAAGGCTTTTATGAACCCATGAAGTCAACAAAACCCCTGCCTTAGGGACTCAGAGAAAAAACTAAAAACAAACAAACAAAAAAAAACCTAAGAAAAAAATAAAAAGGAAAAGATCCCCAAACTAAAAATGAAAAAATGAAATGGGTTCAAATGCATCATAAGAGAAACAAACCATGACGGGAATTCCATTCAATATCCCACCTGAGCTAAATGCAAGAACGCTTCAAGGGCAGATAAGACCACAAAAGTATAATGGTAAGCATTTCTCAAATCTTCCCTGGTATAAGAATCTAACATGCTAAACTCATTCAAGTTTGGAGGATATGAGACAATCAGCTTTGAAAACGTAAACTCAAAAGACAACTCAATTTCTTCCCCAAGGACCTTGTATCTTAAAATACAGAATCTTGTACTCCGCCTTCTCAAATACCATGACCATCTCACAGTCACTAACAAAATAAAAAGAGAAACAACAAAAGCACAAGTTCCTAACACAGCTTTTTCCTCTGTGCTAGCATTCGTCACATTTTTCTGTTTTTCTCTGAATTGTTAGCATTTAAGTCGCCCTTCTTGGCATGGTCTGAGTTCCAATCTGGGGTCAGGTTGCTGGTATAAGAGATCTAGATGGCAAAATCTTTAGTGTCAAGCAGCGCACCACCTTTAACCACCAGGAAGAGTCCCGGATTCTAACAAGGAGCAGAAAGTATCAAAATCCACTGTGACAAGAATGCGCTGCTGCTAACAAACACGAACAAGGACATGGAGAAGCTGTTCCACAAAAAAAATTATTTCCCTTTGCCTTACAATTGTTTTTCCAGGTTATTCTGTAGTTCCTGTTCAGTCAATAAATCTGTACAAGGAAAAACATGTGTCTAGCACAGATATTTTTGCCAGCAGGCACAAAACCATTTTGGAGCCCGCCAAGAGACCACCATCTGCAGCAGCACTTTACCACTACATGGCAGAATGGAAGCAGAAGTGATGCTGGTCACATCAGTCTCAATGGTCAGGTAGGGCCAGTTTTACAATTTGTGAGGTACAGGACTAGTCCACACATCCCGCTTCCTAGAGCTTCTCTCTCTGCTTGTTCATTGAAGGGGAGATGCTAAAGCCAGCTGTTCTGTCCTCTTTCACAGAAGCGGCCTTTTGAGGGGCAAAACTTGTGGTCACAAATGTTTTTGTTTGCTTTGTATTTTGTGCATCTAGACTTTGATAAGGACTTACCTGTACTGTTACCACTGTATTAATCCCAAGGCAGTCACTGCCAGCAGATGGCCTGAGAGCTGGTACATCATCTCCTGTCTTAGCCCAAACCAAATCATTCCAAATCACCGTAAGCCATGGACTTCGCTCAGACCTACTCCCTGCATATGTTCCCAATGGAATAAATCAAGATAGAGTTACTCCTGATAGGTCCTAAATTCTTTCTCTTTAAATTTTCTAATTGATCAGACAAAGCATAAATTCACCATCCAGCTTCAAGTAACACAAAAGCCTAGGATCCATTCTGGAATTGTTTTCCTTGTTGAGTGGCAATGAGAATATGCATTTCAGCTGAAATCAGCATCAGCTTATGATCTCAAAGTCACTGCCTTGGCCAGAGTCCAGTCAGGCAGCTGCCATTACATAGCTGGATAGTCTGGGTGCATCTCCCAAACAGAGCAGCTCACATGTGCGTATCTGCCTCAGTCTGGAGACTACACAAGCAGGTTTGAAAGCTTGGAATGGGTCATGTGAGCCCATCACAAATAAAGAATCCCAACACGTTCCTAATTTCTTCCCCTTGAAAAATGGACATCTCCAAACTCGCTTTTCATGGTACTTGTTTAAGTAGTACACAAACAGGAGAAGAAGACATGCTCTTGGTCCTCAAAATGCCAGTTTTCCTCAGAAAGGGAGGTAGAAACATACTGAATATTTACTGGATTGAAAAAATCATCACAAGGGATACTTCTCCAGCACAGCTATGCTTAGCTTTTCTTGTCATTAACTCTTACATGGGAAAATGCCCCAGATTTTAACTGCAATAAGGGGAAAATAAGGCTTTTAAAAATTCATTCAACCACACCAACGTTTCATTATACCCTTTGCAGAGCAGATGGCAAGATGAGACTATACCCCCTGGGCCTGCTTCAGGGAGCTAACACAAATGCTCTTCTCACTACAGATCTCAGATGATGTTGGTGTCATCATTTCACTTGGGGATTTGGGTCAAAAGGCTTTACACTCAAATCTGGTTTTTATATAGTACAAGTGCACCCAGACTAGACCCTAACAGATAAGCAGCAGGGAGCTAGCACACAGCACAGAGCTCTCTCAGGCACTTCCAGGTCGCTGATTTACACTGGTGCATTTACAGACTGAATCTTTCTAATCCAATTAAAATCTCATCTGAGCTGTCAAAACAGATGTAGTCTGTTGTATTTTAGTGTCTCATAGAACATGCATTAATCCAGACCTGTGGACAAACTAGCCCTTCTAGGCAAATTCTGCATTTTGCCAGCCCAGTTTCCAGCCCAGGTTCTCTCGCACATAAAGCCCTTAACTGCTCTCATGTTACCTGTCTAATCAGGAACTCCTATGGACATGCACTGCCATCCTATCTGGCTTCTTTATAAAAATGTGTGATGTACACCATTAACCTTCTGAAAAATAGCACTTTTCTCTCCCAGCTCACTTCTCATGCAATGATGGCTAGGGTGCTATCATTAAATATAAGAACTGAATATGATCTCTTTTCATTTCAATGGCTTCATTTGTTTGAAATGCATATGCCAGTTACAAGCTGTCAGCACATTTAATAAGTTATAGCGTAAACCAACAACTCTCAAACTACTGGGGCCAAAAATTTTTACAGATCATCACATACACTTGTCATTAAATTTTGCACCAGAAACATTATAAATTATACTGTTTAACAGACTTCCATAAGGCAGCTGTGAGCTGTTTTGCCACAAGCAAGCACATGGAACACCAGTATTTGCCAGACATAAAACTAGAAGTTAAAAGCATCGTTAATAGCACCACAAACTCTCAAACTCCTCATAAAACTGATACCCTTCTCAGTAAGCAAAAGCCCAGCAGCAACTCAAGCAGATCTTTCACTATGACCCAAAGGTAAAGAAGTCCAAGGTTAACAAGCCAAGTTCAGGAGCAAAACACATCTGTTGGTGACGTCTTCAAGAAGGGTGGATTAAATGCTTCAATGGATCTGGGTATTGGAGAGAGATGAACTTTGATACAGCAGTTCAAGCTTTGCATGTGAAAACCAATAGTTAAGCAGTATCCAGAAATAAATTGTCAGCAGAGCAGATTACAGATTACACTCTTACTCTTGAGAGATACCTGTCACCACGTGGTATTCTCCACAGTCAGACGGATGCATTTTCTAAGAGAAAATCAAGTAGTGTCACATAAAAAGCAAACTGACTTAAATATAGACCCAAATTTTGTGAAATATTTCCATAAGAGGAGATTCCCCATTTGCAAATTAGTTCGAAGCAAGTAGACTCTCTTCTGCTGCACACATTATTCTTCCTGAAACAGCTGCAAATCCTATTCACTCCTTTCTGTGCCCCTGCCACAGACTACTGACAATGCTAATGGGTGCTGGAGAAGTGAAAACTGTTAATGGAAAAGAAATCCATACCAATGTACTATGTACACAAAATGCAACTTTTGACTGAGGAAGTCCTTGAGCTGAAAACTGTTGGAGGGTTGGAGAGTATCCTGGAAAAGACCACCCTACGGCCACAACTTTTAGTCTCCAACACCTTATATTTTTCCCTAGCCATCTGATTTGGACCCCATCTTGAAGCTGGAGGCTGGGCTAGGTTGTCAGACCACTGACCTGACAAACTACAGCTGTCCCTGTATTTGGTATGACATATATGTTTGTCCACATATTAACCTCCAATAGCATATGCAAATTTTATGGTTATTTTCATTACTATAGCATTTCAAATCTATGGTCATGGACAAGAATTTATTGGCCTAAAATTATAAGTGTAACATAGAAAGACTATTGGCAAATTCCTCTGATGCTGAGATCCAGTATTTTCTGTTCTATTCCTCACCTCAGTCGCACTCCTCAGGCACATACACACTGACAGATATCTCACTTTACATAAGCTCCAGTCTCAGAATGGCAATGAGAAACCTAATCAGCTGCATCAAATGGGCATCATCTTTACGACACAGTTTGCAAAACAACCCAGCCCTATGACCTCTGCCTGTGTTTTGCATTCCGGCTGAACAAGAAGACAAAGACAGTGAAGTCATTTGATGCCAGGCATGAAAAGCAAGTGTCTGGCTCCTGGAGTCTGCAACATTTACCACAAAAGCAAACAACAAAGTTCATCTGAAATAATTCCTTCTCTTCCTGTTTATGGCTGCTGCTGTAACAGCACCATTTCATGGTTCAAAGGCAGCTATGTGATGAAACATAATTAGCATGGTCATCTGATCCTTATACCTCACCAGCAGAATGCAACTCATCAACAAAACCAAATAGTCCTTATTTTATAGATCTGTAAACCCTAAGATTTTCCACTGTATTATATTATACAGCAGATTTTATGCCAAACTTGTAAACAAGAAATTGACTGTCAGCTCTCACTAGAGAACTCGAGAGGTTCCTTCTAATATGTCCAATCCTACACCTGGAGAATCGCATAGTACTGTGGGAATAAATAAGCACATTTAAACATTTTTTTGTACTTATGCCTCGTGCCACTATCAAGTGGTTGCTTGCCACCTTTCTCCTACCAAGTAAGCAGTCATAAAAGAATGAAAAGGGTTTTTTTAAAAGCTTCAATAGAAGTTCTCTAATGAATCCCTTAAGTCCTCTTACTCCTCCTTTAAAGGGAAGAGTTCATCCACCTTGTAAATATATCAATCTGTCAGCAGAAACTTACCACAAGTTCGGCAAATCTGGCATTGAGCTCTTCTGCTGGTGGGATTGGGACAGAAAACTCAAGGAATTGGAGGGGGTTATTGTCCTTGAGGTTGATTTCAGGGAGGTCGCTACCTCCAAAACAACAAAGAAACCCCAACGCATGACGATTCCTCTTCCGGGGGGCCATGATCATGGTGTATGATGCTATCTTCTGATCATGTTCTGTAGGGGAAAAAAAAACAAAACCAAACCAACAGATATTAGACAATAAACAAGACTGTTGAATCTGTGCAGCTGTGTGCGGTTACGATGGCTGTCACTGGAATAACAGCTGGAAGAGGACAGAGGATCTGATACCCAAAAGAGCAAGATAAACACTCAAGCTAGAGAAGGTAGCTAGGCCTTTGTAGGGTATTAACATATTCTTCCATGGCAGCATAGAATCACTTCTCCCAGTTTCTCTGAAAAGGTTTTACAAACTCAGTGGGGAATTCCCCAGCAGGCAGATTTATCAGCAATGCTCAGTAGCCAAGACCGAACGCTGCCACGGAATGCTGATATTGGCCTTTCTCTCTCTACTGCGATAAAGGAGAGAAAATATGAGAGGGAAAAAAGCATGTATGGGAGAATTTACCCTGAACATGTGGAAGAATCTTCTAAAGGTATCCCATTTGACCAAAATAAAAAAACTAATGAAACAATGAAGCAGACATCAATTTTCCACCACTGCAGAGCCAGAGCACCAAACATTCACTTATTCCTTCATGGCCAGGACCACCACAATAGGACCATTTTGTCCAACCCGTTTTCAAACACACATAACTAGTTTGGGCTGCTTTATGTATTCAGGGAAGAAATAGCACAGTGCTAATGCATGCTTTCAGATTTACATTTCAGCTGCCAGACCCCATCTTGACAGGACCCAGGCTTGAGGGGCTTTGGTATCAGGAGTATAAAGGGAGGCAAAAGGAGGCCTGAAGGAGAAGCTGGGAAGCGACTGATTTCACTACCACACAACACCGTTTGTGAGCGGCCCATCCAAACAGGAAGTCTCCTGCCAGCAGTTTGAAAGGGGGGATCTGTGCAGTGCACAGAGAGCCACATATTTTGCCCTTTTAAGGGACTTGTTGTTTGACAGCTCAGGGGCTTATTTGTGTTATATTTTTAAGGAGTTCACTTTTTCACTTAATCTGCAGAATAAGCCATATCCTTAGAGAGTAAATAATTAAAGCTTGTTGTGAAGCTGGTCTCACTGGGCACAGAGCAGGGGAGCAGGAGGGAGGTAGCAGGTGAACCAAACCACAGGATGCTGGATGCTGTATCAGCAACAACACAGCTGAGCTTTGTCATCAGAGCAGCTGCTGCCCTAACCTGCCCCACAATGCTTTGGTCTGTTTGCTTGCCAGAACAAGGCTGCTTTGAGCTTTCATAGAGACTGAGTAACCGTGCAAGGAAAACCACCTTCAGGACAGCAGTTGCATAGTGGGACTTAACATACAGAGCACAGGCAGAAGCCCTCCAGGGATGTTTTGTGCAGAAATTGGCATGCTCGCTTAAGAAAAAGCTAAGCAAAAAACAACAACAACAAAAAAAAATGCCCAAACCATCCAAACCTCCACGCTTTGGCGCTATGTGCTTGGCAGGAATCACCTGCCCTACTCTGTGCTGAGATTACTTTACTTACCACATTCTCTTATGCATTGGACGGGCATCACCTGCACCTCTCATGTAGCTGAAAGGAAAGCAAGCTGGTAAACAGTACTGTCTTCTGGCATGCCCATTTTGATTTGCTCTCCATGCCAGCTCTGCAAGGGGTGGTATGTCCCAGCAGGATTCACTAGGGCAGGATGTTGCTGGCTTCAAAAGCCCATTCATAAAAACATCAGCTTCTCACTAGGACATGTCAAAGGTCAGCTTAAAACTGAACTGGTCTTTGACAGCTTCAGTCAGCAAAACCAAAATGTCCTCAAATCTATCACAATGAAGTGTGTGGCAATATTTGTTTCCTCTCAGTAGTGGACACTGAAGAGAATCAGTTGCTAAAAGATTTCACAAGAGAGCCTTGGAAGTTAAACTTGTACACTACAGACCATCTTCTTAAGTATTATTACTCCAAGTGCAATGCCCTTTATGGCAGTCTGGTCATGACTGAGATTAGAACCAATTAGTTTGACAAAACTTTCCTTTGGAAGGAACTCAGTTCAACGAGACAAACCCGATTTATGTGCAATACAAATACATTTGCATCAATTCAGTTGTAAACAAGCTCTGGCCCACTATCTAAAGGCTTCCCCACCAACCATCAAAGGACCAGCTTTCCTCTAGGGCATGGACAATGTATCCTCCTTGGAAAAACTGGCTGAGCCATTGAAGTGATAGGACCATAACATCTTTCTTTATGAGCTCAGATCAAGACTTTGGTAGAAACTTTGCCAAAAGGGGTACCTTACCAGGAAATGAATACTATGTGAATGGATGTGGAGCTCAACATTTTCTACAGGGTAAGTACTGCTCTGGTCTGGCTACCACAGGTTGTCCTGCACTGAAATTTCATGACTTGGCTTTCATCTTAAGCAGGTTCATCTAAGAGGTTTTTGGTCTCCAGGCTTTCTTCATCCATAATGCTGAGAAATACACAAGCTAATGTCTGATACCGTGATTTTTTTATAGAATCTGCAGTTCCTTGGGATCCACACTTGTGAAACTCAAGGCTACTTAGTTTTTACTACTCTGCAAAAGCATGCAGAGCTCACATGAGCAGTAAGCTCACTTTCACGAAGCATCATTCCATCGCACAACTCATACTCTTAACACTGGCGTTTTCCAGGTCCATCTATAGGCTGCAGGCATGAAATTCATACTAACATACATGGGTAAAATAACACTTCTGTATTGCTTAAAAACTGTAATTGTGTGGATGGGTGAGGTGTCTAGATGCTTTCAGTATTAGAACAATTGAGGATTGCTACAGAGGAATCCAGCACAGGCATTTTAAAATTGAATCACTGAATGAATGAATGAATAAATGGATGGATGAATGAATGAATGAATGAATGAAATCTCTAAGTTAGATCACTGTCTCTCTAAAGATTAAGCCTGCCAGTTAAGTAGATGTCCTTCAGAATCCTGTAAGTTGCACTGTTTGTGCTATTTAATAACTAATTAAAACTTTTTGATTTTTGTTGGTGATCAACAAAATAAACACATTCTAATTACCTCCAAGTTAATAAAATTTTCCTTTCCTTTCTCTCTTTTGCCTTTCCTTTGTCAAGAATCAAATCTGGGAAAAATGTGCTTCCAAATAATGAGGAGAGTGGGAGACAGCAAAGAAAATGAGGAAAAGAGCAACTTTCATTTTTCTGAGTGGCAATTGATAGCAAAGCTGACATAAAAATTTATGAAAATAACAAAAGGTGGAGGGTTTTCTTCTAATCAAAGCTCTATTGCCTCTCAACTTCTGGCAAGTAAAAATGAAACATGTGCAGTTAAGTATTTCTATATATATACTCCCAGTGAGAATCAATAGGAAATCTCTCTCCGGAGAGAATCCCACTATTACACATAGCTCCCTCCCACAGCTCTTCTCAGTTCTACTGTTTTGCCCTTTTGCACAACACAAACAAGTTGCTGTCATTTCATCAGCTAACCACACACCCACTCCTCATAGCAATCCCTCTCCTGCTTCCCAGCCCCATCTGTGGTTCGGCTCAGGTCAGGAGTCACAGCCTGGAACTTTGCCCAAGGTCTAATTATAACCATGTCCTCTTCCTCTGACAGGGTGTACGTGTTCATTTCTAAACCATTTGGCCCAGTGACCAAACATAATTTAGATAATTTTTCCAAGCCTTATCAGAAGTTTTAGCCACATGGGATCAGATCCATGCTAACTTCACACAAAAATCCTCTTTCAATTGCTTTCTAAATTGCTTCGTTAAGTCTCACTCTTCTCTTCATTCTCGTCTCAGAGATTGTAATTTTCATGCCAACATACACTAAATAAGCAACATTCCACTAACAGTGAGACACCTGAAACAACTGCTCTGCCAGCAGCTCTCCTGTGCAAGAGAGCTGATTATTGTAGTTTTTATCTCACTGTTCTGTCCTTCAACATACTTAACAGCCAGAGCATAACTGTAACTAAAATAGAGAGAATTACTTTTGTGTCAACACCTTTGGAAAAAGGGAAGAAAGAGAACTCAGTGGGTTGACTAAACACACACAGTCATGCAAAAACAGTTCACAACACAAGGAAGCATTAACAGTAAACACTTTCAGAGCTGAATCTCCACTGATCATCAACAGACACACGATGTCAGCAGACGTAGTCACAGCTCTCACCTGAGTAGGAAGCACGGGACTAAATGTATGATGAAGAATCACTGCCCACACTGGCTTATGCTAACAGGAAAGGAATCAAAGTTAATAATTTCCATTTCCCCATAATTGATCTATCTTTCTCTGTGGCAGGATAAAACATAAAAATGTAATGTGTGACCACTGATGTAGAAAGAAATCTGAATTCAGGCTGGTTTAGAACATAAACCAACTCACTCACAACCCCCAAATCAAGTTAAAATTCTATATTGTTCAACTATTAAATAATAAACCATGAGAACTTCCTGGTATTAAAATAGCTCCCTGCATCATCACTTATTGATGATGAAATGGAGAAAATAAGCACCATGCTCAAAACTGTCTGAATCTACACACTGGACAAAGAGAAAGAGCTTCATACTGATCCTATGCTCAGCTCCCTGGACCACGTTACTTCTTCAGTACACGATGGTGAAATTATGAGCTTCGCGGCATGTTCCAATTACCATGGGAATTTTCCATGTATGTCACATGTAATGTGACAGATGTCAGATGCACTAGATGGCAATTGCAGCATGGGGGATGGGGAAAGGAAGCAGACAAACAATCCGTTTGTTGCACGTTTAATAGTAACCCAACTCCTTTGATTTGGATTTGTCACCATACTAAGGAGCCTCCTGGTCTCCAGCGCACAAAACAGCAACAAAAAACCACTTAAAACCCACAAAGTTAAAATCTCATTTTTCACGGAAGGCAATGCTTCCTGAAGATCACACCTGCCTGCTGTGTTGGACGGGAAGGCATCGGACCCAAAACAGATCAACAGATCACTGGAAGTGATCTGGAAACAAGCAGGGTCCTGTGCAGCAATGGCTACTCAATCCATGGCCCACACTTAAAAGCTTCCACCACAAGAGAGAGGGCAGGTCAAATCATGCTGTGCATTTTGAAGCCAGATCATGGATTTTTTCTTTCCACAACACATTGAAACGAGTGCAGACCTCTTGGTGTTTATGAGGACTCTGCAACACAGTCCAGGAACTCACATCTGGGTTTTTTTACACACCTTCCCGTTAAAACTGAGATGGTTGATAATTTCAAAGCATTCCACAGATCTAAAGATTGTCTGTTATTATGTACATAGTATAATATATATTCATATTTTTTTAATTTTTATTCATTTATTTGCCTCAGAAATAAGTCCTGAGATAAGAGAAAAGGCAAGGACTATCTGAAGGCTGACAGATGTAACTATATCCATGAACCTACTTACTGCAATGTGTCTGTCAAAAATCTCTTTATTTTTAATACTTTAAGGATGCTCAGGATGTGCTGGGTGACTAATTATCACTAATGCTAGTCTGTTAATGCCCACAAATCCACTACATCTCACCTAATACCAACTTATCAACACCCAACAGCAACAAGAAAAAAAAAGCTGAAGAACTGTAAGAGATTTCTCTTCTGAAATACTAATTTGCAACACTTTCTCTGCCTTCACCTGAGAATGAGGGAAAAAACAACTCTACAGAAAAATAAACAAACGGAACCAAAAACCAAACAAAAGAAAATGGAAAAAATATACCTGCAGGTTCCTTGTGTTCCTCCTAATCATTAATCTATCCAAATTGTATTCACAGGAAAGAAAAAATTAAAGAGAAAGTCGAGATTCAAAATAAAAAATGAAGAGAGCAACAAAGCAGTTAAAGTCAGTGTCATGAATCTGGCTAGTAATAGTTAAATGTTTCTTTATGCTTTTTTTTCCCACCCTTTAATGAAGTACAGGTTAATAATTTTCTATACTTAACTGAGCTGACCAGACGATCCATTCACTCTTTCACTTGTTAAGAAGTTATTTTATTTTTGCAAATGTACTAGTTTCCTATAACTGACTTCACATAGAAAAGGGAACAGTCAAAACTAATCCGTCCTCCTAGACACCAAATGCTGAGTCTTAATTATATCCTTGCATCTCATTTATATACAAGTAAATCTATGCATCTTTAACATTCTGTATGGCCATGTGACCACCACAGCTTAGACTGCAAACAAAACGAGTAAAATTCACAGCTTAACTGTTAATCCAGGATAAGTATGTTCTTCATCTCCTCAGTGTCTGATTGTACCACAGATTTGCCTCCTAATTTATCAATTCCACACTTAGGCACACTTGCCAGCAATTCAAACCACCATGGTGGTGGAATGAACAGGATTGCATACTGCCTGAATATATAATCAACTTTTCTGGTTTGAGTGAAGTAGTCTGGAGTCCTTCTTTCCTTGCCCCCCTCAATATTACTTCCAAATTCTCTAGAGTTGCGGCACTGCAGTTTCAGTAACATTTACAGATACCCTCCCTTTCTTTCTCAGTCAGAAAGTCACTGCTGCCAAGATCAATTTTCTTGTCTTCTTCACCATGAACCACATTTGTTGTATTCATATACCTCACCAAAGATTACCCATTCCCTTCTATTAAGAAAAAAAGCTGCTCCCTTGTAGTCTTAGTTCTCCCTTTCCTTCTTTTCTACAGTTTTATTTTTATTTTCTAGTTTTTCACTGTTTCATTGCAATATCCCCTTTTTTTCCATGACAACTAGAATTGAAATGGCTTCCTGTAGCCCCTTCCTATGCCTCACACTATAAAAACCCTTTTTTTAAAGCAGATATTGAAGAGAAAAATTCTTCTGAAGAGACACCTACTGCATGACACAAGCTGCAAAGACTGCATCACACTTTGTGTATGTTTTACTTTTGTTGTATTTTACTTTATTGTCCTAGGTGTGGCACTGAGGTAGGTTCTCCAGTGTGGGGTCTTACTCACCTGCTTAAACCAGTCATTTTACAGGGTCAAATAGACTGTGGTACAATACAAACAGAAATAAAAGCAGTAGGCCAGCGAAAAGGTAATCACCTGGCTGGAATCTGGCCAGGACACAACAGGTTCACCTCCCAGTAACAATGCTGCTGTAGAGACAGCATTCAGCAGTGTCCACAAATCCAGCAAGCATAAATTTATCCTTTCTGAAATAATGGAATTTATGCAGTGATTTCCCCTACCACAGCACTAGCTTCACTAGATGGGGTGGTTTATAACATCACTGTTCATCAAATTGCTGTGGCTGTAAGAGCCAATGGGAAATACAGTGCATTAAAAAAAAAAAAAAAAAATTAAAAATATCCCACAAATACCACAGATGGCACCCCAAGACCCAGTTCTGACTAAGGATAAGACCATGCAGCAGCAAGTATTTTCAAACACTCTAAAATTCCCAGATTTTACTTTTGAAATAATTCAGATCCCAAAAATGTTATTTCTAAGGCTTGACAAAATTATATTGTAATTCTGGGGCCATGAATTCAGGACAAGGCTATAATCCCAGTTTCTGTCTCTGCTACTCAACAGAGTGGGTCTCTGTTACTCTTCTAGAGGCTACAGATCTAGACAACAGATCCTAAGTCAGACTCTCAATTTTCTTTATTTTCTTTTGGTGATGGGTACAATGCAGCAGTGCAATTTCACAGAAAAAGTGTCTTGGGAGTTGGAGTGCGAGATGAAGCCTTTATTCAATATAAGAAGTCATAGACTGAAGATTAAATAGATCATGACAACATCAGTTAAGCAGACACAAACATGACAGCCAGAACCAGCACATCACTTCTTCAGCTTCAGTGCAGAAGATGACTATTTTCCCCTACAGGAAGATGAAGTCCTGTGCCTTTTACAGGTCTTACGGTATGAAATGCCTTTAAAGTCATTGTATGACACTGACTCTAATCAGTGATGTCTGTCAGTTCTGTCCATAAGACCAGGTCCCAAGGATGAAACATACATACTCCAGAGCAACATTTGTGATCACCTCAGGAAAGAAGCCAAGGATTGAGTGATCTGTAGAACAAGGTATCCCACTCTATCCTTTATGCCGTAAGATCAGGAATACGAGTAAAGCAGATTAGTACTTTAGATTAGTACTAAAGCTTGGTCTAGGAACTTAAAATCTCTCCAATATTTCTATTGGGAAGAGTGGGGTTTAATTACAAAGGAAGTCAATCCATAGTTTCCCAGTAGCACTAATAACTGCCATGTTCAGGAGAATGAACACACAAAACCCCATTACTAAGAGCGTCCCTGTCTTGTTTGAGTCATTGTAATTTTTCCATTCTGTCATTGCCCAATTATTTCCAGACATGATGTAACTATTTTGCCAAGGGATTTGGGAGTCAAAATGTTGCCTTTGTTGTCATCGTTATCCTGGGTGCTTGAATTTTCCAGACAAAATAAGCAGCTGAGGGCATTAGAGGGCCTCTACTGAGAGAGAAATACTCTGTAAGAACTGCCAGGATGCTCCAAGAAAAACAAACAAATGGTAAAGGTCCAATTACATCCCCCAAACTCCAGTTTATTTCCATTCGAAATGCTGTTTTCTTACTCAGACAATTAGTAGAATAAAATTTCATCTGTTGTCTCATGTCATCATAGCACAAAGAAATTGATTTACATTTTAACACTGATCAAGGCCACTTTGGGATGTTAAAACTCAACTATAAATATGCCTTGATTATAACCACCAGAAACTAACCACAGATGTAGGTGTGCAAGTGCTGTCTCCACTATTGACAGGTACATCAATTACCTGCACTGGTAAAATTTTCCTAAACTTCACACTCTGGAAAAAGCAACTGTCTTTATAGCAAATAGGTACAACTGGAAAAAACTCAAGACAGAGACCATTTGGACTTCTACCTGTTCTTTGTGGATGGCACTGAACCTCTTCTAAACTAGTATTCATCAATGCCACCTGAAAAGCCAGGTTCCAGGCCGCAGAGCTGCCACTTTCCTGCTTAGTGACCCAGCCAAAGCACAGTGTGCTTCTACGTGTCCCTGCACACCCGTACATAAAAAATATGGTGGCTCTCAGTTCAGTTCCACAGACTGAAAAGCCACCAACGTGGACCATAGTTAAAAGCCTTCTTTAGTGATTCACTAATTGAAGAAACAGCCACTAGATGCATTCACAAAGGGAACAGGTCTCGGGGTTTTTATGCTCACTCCATCTTGGAGATGGTTCCCATAGGTCAAGGCACAGACAGAGTCAAAAAGTCATCGATTTTAAATACCTATTTTTTAAACTACTCAGATTGCAGAGTTGTCAATTTGGCACCAAAAATAAATTCCCCGTAGAAAATCAAGTTAAGAAAAGGTCATATACGGCATTTTATTCCAGCATTTTTATTTTTGTTCAACATTCTGACCAGGGATCTCTGGGTTCAATGCCCTGAAACCTCAACATTACGCAAGTAGGTTTGAACTCCAAGCCAGAAGCTTGGTGAAACTGCTGAACTTTTAACCTAACGTGTCTTCATGAAGAATGAATATTTGGAAAGAGTTTTGCTCAAAGACTTTGTGTTGTTTTCTGTGTGTATTTTTAAGTGGCATCCAGATAAAATATATTTTCTGGCTGCTGCAATATTTTCAGGAGGAGACTTTACTGAAGGCTGGTTTCAGAGGTGTGACGTACTGCTTTAGGTTTTGGGGCTGTCAAGTGTTTCATTGCATTAAAGTGAACAAGGCCTCCTCTATATTTTGGTCAAATTGTACAGAACTGATGCTGTGAGTGACACAGGTAGTGATCAGTTATTAGGGTCTGCAAAGAAAGTGCTACCTAAAACCAGCCACCTTCCTTGCACGATCAGTGCGTATGCTGGCTGAGAGCATTATGTCAAAAAGAGAGAGGTAAAAGGAGGAACAGGGAGAACCCCCCTAAAATGCACAAGTGTGTGGGTCTTCTCTACAAAGTGATGCCTACCTATGCGGTCTAGGTGTATGCCAACCAACTGTCAACCCTCCCTCCTGCTATCCTTGAATTGCCAATAGCTAGCTCTAGTCTCCCAGATTCTCATGGAAAGAGGTCGTGTCCACACCAAGGCCCTTTAAGGCTTATGATTAAGAAAAGTTTAAGTTCTGAAGTATATCTAAGGAAGACCTCCTAGAACTGCAAGCGACCTCTAACACACTGTCCTTTCCCAAGGATAGGTCATTTTTAAATGTATGCTCAGATACCCAAAGAAAACCGCGGAGAAGCTGCAGCAAATGCTTGGGTAGTCATCTCCGGGCTTCTAAGTGTCTACAAGTCAACAGCCTGAGTGAAAATACAGCAAGTTCTTTCAGCTTCTGAGCCCAAACTACTTGTAGCTTGTTGACAAAGCTTGGAGCACACTCCGCAGAAAACCAGATTGCAGTATAAAATTTCCTCAGCTCCCCACCACAGCTGCACACAACTGGAAAAAAACCTCTAAAAATCCAACAAAACAACCAACCCTGCCTCTAAACCACCACTTAATCCGGATTCATAGTCCTCAGAAATTGTCCAAAATGAAGGCCCATTGTATACAAATAGAAGAGAAATCTACCCTCTACCAGAGAAGGAACATGTTTATCCCCTGAGGGCTGCAAATATTGTGTCCAGTGATGTATGTCTTTGCAGAACATGTACCAATATCATTACTTGTTGTCTCTAATTTTGTACAACACTGACTTATTTGAGAGGTTGTACAGAGTTTTATCCAGATCACCACCTGCTGCAGTTTTGTCTCACCCTTCGGAAAGGGTGTATTTAAAACTTACTTAAATCAATAATTTTTGTTCACTTTATGTCTTAAATTTATAGCTGGAATACGTACAAATAAAGACAGTAAGCAGTCATACATTGGCTTGTACAAGTTAGGATCTTGGCTCTGCTGCCCTGGTCATATGCAAGAACATGTCCCACTGCAAGAGAGGCTGAAATTCCTGTTATCCCCATTTTCTACTAACTGAACAAGAGCCACAGCCAACCAGTACCAAAATCTTTCCAGTAACAAGAAGCAGCAGCACTTGCCCCTTCTCCTGCCCAGAAACCCATTTGAACATGGAAACAATCTCAATTTTCATAAAACCTATGCCAGCAAAATAAGAGGGAGCTGCAAAATGTCGGAAGGTCTGAAACATCAAGACCAACTATACATTTGGTCTGGGTGGCAAATCCAAGAAGAAAAACTTTAAATGTAACCCAACGATTTGCACACAAGCTGACAGCCTATCACTAAATTTTAACTGTTGGCTCTTGGACCAGTAAATACAAGATTAAAATGGCACTAATACTATGGAATCCTCATGTTTTACTTCCTCCCCTTCTCCCAGTCATTCATATTACAAGCAAAGGGTCTATCACACTACAGTGGTGAATGCTTAAACCAGATAAAATTGTACAGAGAAGTGCATCCATCTCCAAATCTCTGGAAAGATAAACTAGCAGATGTATAAAGCAAACACTGAGTCCATATCAATGAGATACTCTTCTGGGTGAACTCTTCCCTAGTGCTTGTTCTGTCCATACCCTAACATCAGCCAAACACAGACTGCAAAGAAGCATGGCTACTGCCTGGGAAATGTTCTTACTGCTGGGTTTACAGCGTCATCAGCTATTAGTCACAAAAAACTCCACTGGGATAACCCCAGAATTAAACAAATTAAGAAATGCATGTCTAGAGAGGGGAGTTGGTGTGGGAAGTAATTTTAGGGAACGTTGTTTTGTTTGCAAGAAAAAAAACAGTTCTTTAGACAGGAGTGAGTCCACAAGGTCTTACACTATCCTGTTCATGCTGAGATCTCAAACACAGGCAAAAATTTTATACATTTTTAGGAGGTCATGCATGATAAGGAAACAATTCATCTCCTACAGGGCCTACTAATAGCAGCATTAACTCTTAATTCCCACAGCACATTTCATATCCATATCAATACTGTGGGACACATTTCCTGTATTTACCAGAATACTCCTACAGTAAGAGTTCACCTCCACTTAAATTGCAATATTCTGATGACATGGTGAACTCCTCACAAACATCAGATCCTAGCACATGACCACCAAGTCATCTATTTCCCTGAAAGCTGTTCATAGTAAGAGTGCCCTTTAAAGAGTGATTTTCACAGCACTTCAGAAACCTCCATGTGAAAGAGGATGTCCAAATGAAAACAAAACAAAACCCCAAACCCCCATTTTAATGTCGTGACTTGATTCACCTAGAGAAGGAGTTCTGTCTTGTTCATTTGATAGAGAGAAAGCAACACTTAGAGTATCTTGGAAATGAGGTCTCTCTATGCCTTTTAACCGACCACTCCGGACCAAAAAAAGCATTTCTCTAAGTTGGGGGGACTGCCTCTAAGGACCAAAACTTGAGCTTGAGTTACTAAATAACTGAAGAGAGGGGAAACCACTTATCATGGGATAGAGAGCAAAAGGCAAGAGGAAAGATCAGCTTTCTAGCTGGAAGGATGCTGTGCTCTGTGGGTGTACTACAGCAAGACTCATGCTGTGGAAGGACCTTGGTGTGGAGGTAAAGCCAGTGGGTCAACGAGCCAATAGTTCAGTCAAGAAAATAAATTTATGTTTTTGTACTCAGTTCTTCAAATATTTAGGCTGAGGTTACTCCAGAGGAAATCTATTTCTTTTTTTATCAGATACTAAGGGGTTTATAGTGTATAATACAAAGTATTTCAGACATTTTTTTTGCTAGGGAATCCCCCAAAAATCATATTTATGTAGGCAAAGTCAGCAGAAAAAGAAAGAAAAGGGTAAAAGAAAAAAAAGAAAAAAAGAGAAACATTTTATTCTTCTCTTCAGAAGGACTTTGGAAGGCATACTCAAGAATCTGTTCATCTTATCAAGGCAGTAATTTCATCTTATCAAGGCAGTAAAAAGGGTGAACCTATTATTCAAATTAGGTTATGGAGGCTTCACAAGAGCCTTTCATTCCTCAGATGAGTGAACAACATACACACTCCCTATATCATTTCCTCTTCATGGGTGTAACAGACTCCTATTTATTCTGATGGAGACACATAACTTCGTAGAACAAGAGATCAACTCTTCCAAGCAGAACTCAGACTCAGTTAATTTCTGGTGAAATAGCCCTTACTGAAATTATGCCAGACAGGCACCTGAGATTTATTTTTTTTTAGCCTCCCAAAATATTTTATGTCCTCCAAAGGCCTTTTGAGCTGAATTTAGCAAAGTCAATTCAAAGCATCCAGAGCATCTAAATTATCATTTCCTGACTCCTAAGGAATGTATTCCAATTCATATACAAACTTCAGTAGGGGCCAGTTTTTAACTTTAGTCCTAACTCTGAAAGTCTCCTGACTGGGGATTCAGAAAAGCAATGTATTCTAGATGTCAGTAGCAGTTTTATGTTTCAGCTGTACTTCCATGTTTTGCCTTAAATTTTCCTTACTCAGGAGTACTTTTCCATGCTCTGTGTAGCAGCTCAACCAGTTTGCCCCAAATTAGAAAGAGATCGAGAGCAGAGTTGTCACTACTTCTGGCACCACTAAGCAGAAGCTGCTCTACAGCTGTGCACAAAGTCAAAGCTTTTCTCTCTTGGCCCTGAGCAGAGCTTCTGCACCTGCACCAGCCAGTGCCAAAGTGCAGAGCTGAGCATCGTGGACTGCTCTGCGACAACCTTCAGCTCCCTTCATTCTGCACTCCCATCACCACTGCCAGCAAAGACCTGAATGTGGCTTTCCAGTGTATCACAGAGCAGCAGTAGATAAGCAGCACTGGCTCTGGAGGGGATAACTAATACAAGTTATATAGCAGAAAACAGATTTTCCTCCCCCTCCATGAAGGGAAGAGTTGTTGGGATATGTCACTGTTTTGCATGCCTCTTAGGTTCAAAGAAACATTTAATGTTATTTTCTTCCTTCTATTTGTAGATTGTCTTCACTAGGTATAGCTTTGGTTCTCAGCTGCCTATCGCTTCTGAGACAACCCCATGGAAGTAAGATAATGCCAGCACACTAACATTCAGGAGCTGCTCAACAGCCTTATCAGATGTTTAGCATCAGCCACCCACAAACAATATACAGGCATTCCTAACCCAAGGCAGTCTCAGACTATTGGTGAATAGTAAAACAATGTCCTCCTATTCTGCTGGTTGGTTGAGGTCTCACAAGTAACTCATGAATAACCATGTTAAAAATGGATAGCACTTCTTCACACATACTTCAGCTATTGAAGTACGAGTCAAAATTCTAAGCTTCTTCCACGCTTTTGGTAACATATCCCTAGTTTTCAGTACAAGGCATTTCTTCACAGTAAATGCACTCAGGCTTTCAAAACCAAACACACACCACCCCCAACGCAGTCCTAAAAGAGTAAAATACACAACTTCCATGCAAGCCGTCCTTCGCTATCTGAAAATAATGCATCAGCCTTAGTCCAGACTCCTGCCCACTCTTTCAATCTTCACTGACTGCCATTGTAGCAAAATTTTCCACCTTAGTTCAAGCTCTCTGTCCCCTCTAGATAAAGCAACTTGGAAATATTCAGATAGAAGAAATTGCCTTCCACTAGTTCTATCAGAACATTGAGAACACAGGTTTTTGCAACACTTCTTTTCTATCTTCTTCTAGCCCAGGAAGCACTTCAGTAAGGAGATTTAAACATAGAAGGCCTAAAACAAAGCTTTATTATGGTCCATATACATATATATATTTGTCTCACTTCCTTGTTCACATTCCCACCATCAGGCAGACCCAAAAGCCCACAGTGTTTTGATAAACACACCAAAAGTAGCTCGGGATGTGAGTATGAAAACATGTACAGCAAGTTTATTTTATGCCGGTTTGTTTTATGGCTCTCCTCCAGCATTTTGGATGCACAACACCACTAGGGTCACAGTGCTAAAATTTTCCTTAAACAAGTCCATCTCAAAGGTCCAGGCCTCTTTTTCCCTTTCCATACCACCTGCATCTCAGCACTCCTTAAAGAAAATAGAATTTATGCAGTGCAGAAAAGAATAATGACGTGTATGTACATCCCTCTGTACTGAATCCTCTCCTGCTTGGCTGTATTCCACCTTCCTTCATCAGTGCAGTTTCCCAAGTACTCCCAGGTGGGGAGGGGATCTGTACAAGGCTGCTAAGGTGACTAACTGCTTTAGCTCGTAAGATCCAAAAGTTGGTGGGATTGAAACTTGAGAGTTTTGAAACAAGCTCAGCAGAATAGCTGGAGCATCTTGGAGTCCTCAAAGCCTGAGTTAGATGAGACAAAGGTCAGGGTTCTTTCAAGTATTACATCCCCCACAGAGCCCCATCTCACAGGGCTTCAATGCTTCAATCCATGTTTTTCCATTAACAGGACATTAAAATCCCAAACAACCCATTTTACTCTGTCCATGTCTGAAAGGTATCAAAATTTACAAGTCTACATTCTTTTAGCAGGTAGTAGAAGCCAATCTCTATGAAACACATGGAAGAAATGGGGTTGGGGGAGGGAAGGGGAAGGTTGAAGGAAAGATAAAAAATTAAAACATTGCCTTCAACCTCACTGAAGGAAATTTATGTGTCTGTCTTTCTCAAGACACAGTGCTTCTTTCACACACTTATAAAGAGAGTATTTTCTCTGCAAACACTCTAAAACTAAAACCAAACAACTTCCAAATTAACAATGAAGACCTGACAAGTTTTCTTTAAGATGGCAGGTTTTCTTTAAGAGGCAAACCAAACAACACTTGGAGCAGGCTAGCGGCTGGGTGAGCCATGACCCACCTTTCATTCAGAAGCAGATAAACGAGTTCTGAGCAAATGGTAGAGGGAAAAAAAAAGGGAGAGGAAGAAAAGGAAAGTGTGAAATAACCGGTCAAAATATCCCCTTTAAGAAAAAGTTTCCATCTGCGAGAGGGATTAAAGAGGACACTTAGAACCAATGTGTAGTACCAGGAATCCTTTTGAAGGAAGACCCAACTTCCTGGCCCCAGAAGCCACATGCTGAAGACTTTCACATGGTCAAAAGCCAAGAGACACACATCACACACCTTGTGAAGCTGAGGAAAGGGAAAGCACTAGGAAGTGGTTCACAGGCTAGATGTAACAATACATACTCATGACTCCTGCTGCTCCTTTTGAGATAAGGCCGGGCCAGGCAGGTAGCCAGTTCTTAAGAAAATGCTGCAATACTGATCTCAGCAGTTGAAAGGAGCCTCTCAAGAGTGTCTGATCCAGTCTCCTTGCTCGAGCAGGGTGCTAGGGCAAATTGCTTGGAACCAGTGTTCAGACACTCCCACAGGAAAAAAGTTCCTTGTATTCAGATGGAGTTTCCAGGGCTTCAATTTATGCTCAGTGCCTCATTCTGCCACTGGGCATCACTGACAAGAGGGCACCTTCCTGAAGCAAAGAGCCAAATTTCTCAAATGGCCTCTAACCAGATAAGCCCTCTTACCAACATTTGCAGCTCAGTGTAATTGTTTAAGGAATTTACCCCTCTGTACAGATCTAGACTGCTTGCATGACAACAGAATACCGCAGAAATTCTCTCTTGTGCCAATGTCTACTAATGACAGACAAGAACAAGCTGCAGAACAAAGAATCATGCATAGAAGAGATGTGTTAGAAATAAAAATACCAGCACATTTTCCCATAGGCAAATTCATTATATGTTCTCACAGCACAAAAATTCACAGACAGGGTGTCAGGCAGCCAAAAAAAAGACTCCTCATATTTGTAGAGGGTCTTCACAAATTGTTACTGCACTGCCCCAAACTTTCTCAAAACAAAATATTAACTACAGCATAATTTTGTCATTAATATTAAAAGTTGTGAATCCCCAAACAATTTAATACAAGTAGAAGCAGCCTTAAAGAAAAGCTCTTGAGTGGTAGCACTTATCAAACCACTGTTTCCCAGTTCCAGTCCTACCCAAAACATAGACCCTGTCCCTGCATTAACACAGGCGGGGACAGTGACAAACACAGTGGTAAGGTAAGGTAATAGCCATTGCTGTTGCACTGGCTTGCTCCAAGACATTCCCTGGACATTCTAGTCTACAATTTTATTATTCCCTGCTTGAGAATAAGTCCTTGTAACTGGTGATGATCCAAACAAAACAAAGCAAAGCAAAACAAAACAAAAAAAAATTCTTCCGTTTGATTTGAATTCTCCAGAAGTTTAGGGCTTTACAGAATTTTTCCCTTTGTATGCCTCAGCTGCTTCCAATGAAGTCAGCGGATGTTCAACCACTGATTTCTGTGGGAATGACATAGGATTTTAGCCACAGCAGGACTGCTAACCACTACCACCTAGTATTTGCCCTTCAGAAGCTTTTCAGGGCAAATGCTTAGAAAGTAGATTAATTCAATTTTTTGCGAGCAAAGCCCCAGAAAACCCCTTTCTCAGAGGTCAAGCCCTGTTCCCTGAGGCCTTGGTGCAAGCCGTCTTGGCAGGATTTCTCCTGAGCCTGTTGTGTGGAAGATAAGGAATTTGAATGATTTCCTGCTCTGCAGCATATAGCTCCCCAAACATCTGACAGTTTATGTCCCAGGGACTGTCTCCACAGAAGCCTGGCTAGAGAGGCCATGATGCTGAGAGTTATCCAGTAGCCAGCAGCTCATCTTCACTCTTTCACACTCCCCATCCTGTACTACTTTCTAACTACATTCTCTTGCCTGTAGCTCTCCCAAAGCACACCAGGTTCTGCACACCTCCTCCCAGCCAGGTCTGAAGGAAAGGTAATTAACTCCCACACTAATGCACCAATGCTACAGATAAAACTGTTCCCCATGGGATCCTGAAATTAAACACACTCTCCTGTTCATCAAAATATCATGTGCCAAGTGAGAGTATGCTTGGCCCTGACTTGCCGCCCTCCTGCACTGCACATATTATCTATCAGATAAGCCTCCAGCAGAGTCCTTGGGTGAGGTCTTTTTCACACTGTTCAAAAATCAGAAGGGTTTCCCCTCAAAACAGTTTGATTTTTATCTCGGAAGACTGAAAAAAACAGAGGAAAACCAAAAGCAACCCTTAAATTTTGGGTTGTCCTAAACTAGAACTGCACGCAGCCCTACATCAGAAAAATAACGCAGCCCCCAAGGACTATGAGCCGGTAGTTCTCTCTCTTCAGGCAATCTTTACCATACAGCTGCTTGGTCTCTTCAGGACACTCACCTGCTACACTACACCCAGGAGATGCTGTGAGTGAGATTACTTCCAGCAAAATTGCCCAACATCCCTTGGGGCCAGGCCTATCACATGCAGTAGCTGAGCTTATCCAGCCACGTCCAAGTTTCACGGAGTTTCTCTTCGAGGACTAAGAAGAATTTGGTACAACAGATCTAAAGGCTGGCCTGCAGTGAAGCCTGCAAAGACAGCTAGCCTGACCTCTTCAAGGCATATGTGGCCCGTCAAGGCATTCATTCAAAATGGGGATTAATTGAAGAGAACATCTCAATTAGTTGATACTTTTTCCGTGCAACCGTATGCCATAAAAGGAACATTTTACTATTTAGAGGACGTGCAGGAAATCCTTTCCCTAAATGCACTTATCAGTCTGCTCTGCAGCCTAGAACTCTTCACCACTGCTGCTTGCAAAAAGAGAATTATACATACAATCTGCAAACTTCACTTGCCGTGTGTGCACAAGACATATTTGAATTTCAATAATTAGAATTTAAAGAGACTTTGGCTCTTGCCTCAAGAACAATTTTCATGAAACTATCCAGCTTCCATTTCAGTGAAAAACAGGAAGCAAATATCCAGAATAGCACAGCTTGTTGAACAGACCTGATTAAAAGGAAAAAGAATTGTCTTGGAAAAGAAAAAAAGTAATTGTGAAAGCAAGTGCAAGATATTCTTGTGTTGGGGATGCCTTTTGAGGTACTTTTTAAAAGAAAAGTAAAAATAAAGACATTTCTGATTTCATCAGTATTTTCCCCTTCTACTGAACAAAATAAAGAAATTAATACAATAAAGAAAATAATTTAGAAAAATCCATCACCACTGATTGCATAGCATTCAACAGCATAAAAAAAAAAAAGAGAAAGAAAGAGTTACAAATAAATACATGTTTCTGGCATGATTTATCACATATTTTTAAATATCCAGCTCTCATAAGAATGTGGAAACATTTGGGAAAATCTGTGTTTTCTTCAAAATTTGGCAATTCTGAGAACAGACCTTTTCAATGAGACAATCTCACTGGAAAAAATTTGCATGAGACATCCTGAGCTCTTTCGAAAGTCTGACCACCCGTCTCAGAAAGGGAAATGAACAGTTACTAAGGTCGTCTGTCTTTTGAGAACAGTCGCTCAAACAGCCAAGTCCTCTCCAACACCTGTAGGCTACCACCAGGCACAGTCCTTCAGCAGCAGCAATAACTGAGCTGCTAGTTTGGCCAAGGACATGGAAGTTCTCCTTTACCCCTGAGCTGTGTCCTCCACTCTGAACAGGTAGCACAGCACACAGTAGGAGACAGAATAAACAAGACTCACTGGGCTCATTGCCTTGTACCACAACATCCAGGTGGGAAATTAAAAGCAAATCTCTCTCTCTGACATAACATGGGAAGCAACTCAGTAGCCAAGGATCCTTTCTTTTGCTGAGCAGTTTTGAATGCTACAGTGCTTGGAGAGAAAAATTCAAACCATGTAAATACAAATACAAATGAATGCTCTATATCAATGATTGGTGAAGGGATAGCAGAGCACGAATGTCCAGTTGTGTCCACAACCTGATACGCTGCTTTTAAGATCTGCTCAGACTTTATCACTTTTCAAATCGCATTTCAAGAGAACAAACAAAACAAAAAAAGAAACATCTCACAATTTTAAGATGTATGTGGAAAGTACTGCAGAATGGTAGCAAAGTGATAACCATGCAACTCTAAGGAGCTAAAAGAAACATAAAAGGATATTTCTGTATGTTAGCTGGGCAACAAGTGGATACAGGCTGGAAGCATGAAGTATGTGAAAGGTGACAGTGTAAAACCCTGGCCTCAGGTTTATTTGGCTTCTACTGGCTTCAGTGAGACGTACACTCACCAATCTGATAAAAAAATCTTACGAACTATAAAGCTGAAAGGGTTGTACCAATCAGCTATTCTGACCTCATGCATAGCACAAGTCACAAGATTGCTATAAATTAATTCCTGCCTGAAGTAGAATATAACTTTTCAATAGGCATCTCATTTGATTTAAAGATTTCCAGCAGTAGAAAATCTACCACAGCTCTCAGTAAACTGCCTCTCACTTTAGAAACTGTTTCATCTGCCAAGTTTCAAATCCCAGAGTCTGGGCCCTGACTTACTTTTTCTAGATTGAAAACGCTATCACCAAATGTTCTCTGTATAGCTAATTATAAATAGTGATCAACAAGTCACCTTTTAAGCACCTCTATAAATAATTACAGGATAAGCTTTTGAGTCTCATCCATCAATACCTGGGATTAATCAACGTTAAGTTCCGTAATGTTCCATTTATGACCTCTGCAGCAGTCTGTCACATATACGACGGTCACTTGAAATACAGTTCATTCTTGGATCAAAGGACTTCGTCAAGTTTAAAACAGAAGTTATTTCTCATGGCAACCTGGCAGGATACAAGGATATCGCAGTACAGGTATGAGAAAATGATGGTCTGCTTAAGTTCATTCAGCAAGTACATGGCAGAGCCCAGAGTAATGCCAGTGAATTCAGATTTTAAATCTTCATCCTTGCTCACAATGCCATCTTCCTGCACAGCACAAGACAGAAACTATTCTCAAAACAAAACAAAAAACCACATCCTGGAATCTCTCCAGATTTGGAGCAAGGCTTTTGAGCTATTTGCATGCAACTGAAAGCAATATAGAAAAAAATCTTGGTATCTGCATAATAATATCCTTCCTGATTACTTTGAGGCAGAGAAAACATACCAAGTAAATGAAACTCATAGGCCTGCACCCACAGTAGGCCGACTCACAGATTCTTGCTCTTTTGCATCTTCAGAGGTGCTTGGCAAGACCAGTTCCGGCAGCCTACTGAGGCTTTACTATCAATTTGATTTCTAAGAACTAAGTAGTCGACAAAAAAAAAAAAGTCTGTCTCACAAATTCCAGTTTGGTAATGTAAACATAATAAAAAAACCACAACAACTTTAAAAACAAAATATTTGAAAGTCAGTTTCCCTTCTTTACTAGCTGCCAAGAGCAGAGTTCAGGGCTCCGTGTTTCTTGAGTTGATGAAACCATTAACACCTACAGCAGCATCAGGAATGTTAGTCTGCCCTCAGGACTTGGTAAGTAATAAGAAACTGGTGTCAGTTTCACATTTAAAAACCAGTTCCAAGTAATAAATTTCCAATTTCTGATCCGGATGGAAGCCCAGCCCAAGCAGCATAGCCCACCTCAAAGCATTTCACTAAAAAGGTATCAACACTGGCAACTGTGCCAGCAAGATGCTAATGAAAACAGTCAGAAGATGCTTAACATAAAAACATGCCTTGCTGCAAAATGCATCCAGCAGAGTGTGTGGAGAGTTATTACAAAAAAAAAACCAACCCAGTGAACAACACTCACAGCGCAGAAAACTTGAGTCTCTCTTTAGTCAGTCCTTTTGTTGCTACAGTTGCCAGACCAAGACTTAGGGAGACCTTGTGTGGCAACACCAGGCAGCCAGTCTGGAAGCCAGAGAGCCAGCGTGAATTACAGGGTCTGTATGCATTTAGCAACTTCAATAAAGAACCCCCTTTATATTCATTACAACACAGTTCTGTCTTCACTGCTACAAGGGGTGCTACAGAGGAGGCTTTAGCAGCTGGTCCTTGCAAGAGTCAGAGGATCCTTCTAACAGGATAAAAGTGGGGTGCAAGCCTCTTTCCAGTAATGTGAGTTTCAAGTGCCTCACGGAACATGGTGATGGCTTTGTTGTGGCTCCTCTCCCTCTTCCCCAAACACAGCTCAGCAGGCACCATCCTACACAAGTTGTATATGACCATTTCCATTTCATGGGGGAGGGAGCCATGACTGGAGTTCGATACCCATTCATCTACTTGGATCTGCCTAAGAGAAGCACAGCCAACTTTCTAATGCATTAAACCACTTAAACTAACACTTCCCTCACTGTACTACTTCCCATCCATGCCCTCTGGGCTCTAGGGCTAGAGCAAGAGATGTAACATGGCCACCTCTCTTCTACTTTCCTCTTCATCAGGTGAATTCACCATTGCATTATAAGGTACAGAGGAAAATAAATCCCGCTATGATAACCTGCCATTTATTCTGTATCTATTTCAACCTGAAGGCAAATTCTCTATCTTTCATCCCATTAGTATGGGATGCAGAGAGCATCCTATCATGCCAAATGTCCTGCAAGTTTCTGCATATTTTGATACAATTCTTTTGACGCTACTGCTATGTTTTGTTCCTCACCACAAACATACGTCAGATACCCTTCCTGAAAACACCTCCTCTGACGTGTGGTCCCGTGCACTGCTAGTGCCATATGCCAATCCTCCTGTAAAATTGACTTCCTTGTGTCCTACCAATAGCCCAGTAGTCCAGGATCCTGTCATTTCCAGTCCCTTGAATTAGCATCCAACGATGTCCTGTTTACATTTCAGGGCTGTGGTAGAAATAAACACCATAATGTCAGGACATTCCATCAGCAGGATTCCAGCGCAACCATGCTGGGCTGTGACCAGGATGCTGAACCAAGTATGGTCTGACTTTTTACTTTATCTTATTTCCTCTTCCTTATACTTCCACTACCTACCAGAGGACACCTTCTAGGGAGGCAGCCCCTGCAAGCAGTGAACACACTGGAAGGGTCTTTACGGTTGTTAAGTTGCTAAGCAAGGAATTAACCAGTAAGGAAATAAACACAACAAGCAGGGAAGGGGTACTGGAACACAGAAAAGGATTTTAATTTTTTTGTCAAACAGAAGTTCAAAGTAACATAATCATCCCTCTATCTGATGAAATTGAGACAGGGACAAGGCAAAACCATTTCCTGGTTAGATGGTTGCAAGGACTAAATTCTGCTGTTAACTGTGGTAGCAGTAAAACCAGAGAAGATTCAAAAGTAATTAATTTCAATTATTCTTAATTATATTTCACCTACTTAAGTAGCAATACTTGAATAATCAGAGGAGACATCACAAATACATCTGCTATTAAACCTCAGCCAACAGACACTTATTTCTAAGTAGGTTATAAAATTTCCAGACTAGAAAACAGCCTGTTAGCAAAAAGGCTGCCCTGTGGTATGATTAAAAACTCTCTACTTCTCACCCCAGCAATGTACAAACAAACGCTGTCTTCTCCATTCGAATTAGAATATCAAATGTAAATATTATGAAGAAGGATCTCTGAAGACACATAGATTGGATGGCTACCAAGGACAGGCTGAATGCTTTGAAAGCAACATTTTCTATGATGCACCGGATCTCTCGGAATCAGAGAAAATAAAGAAGGGAAAGATATACCAAGCTGGTATACTCTATTTGTCCAAGCGTAAAAAAACTCTGCTGAACAATATTTCGTTGAAGTGTCAGTTCAATCTAGATTTCAAGAGTTGCCATTTTATGCAGAGTAGAGTTACTGTTTAGGTACTGATTCTTGGGGGAATATAACTGGAAACCAGAAGATTGTGCCGTTGGAATGAATACTTGCTCTTTGGGATTGAATTAGCATGGAAATGGCTCCCTAGCACTTGTGTAAAATTCTCATCTTCAAGTCGCAACCCTGGCCAGAGCTGTCTTTAAGACAGTTTTGTACAATGCTTTAGTCCCACAGATATCTCATTTACTAAGACTGATAGCCCTGAGGACTATTTGGAAACTCCAGAAAGCATGGTACGAGCTGCAATCTACTCCCTAAATAAAGAAAGGGAGATAAAACCCATGTTCCAGGCTTGCAATGACCTCCTTCCACCCTTCTAGGTATCAGTTATTAGCCACCATTCATCAAGTGGACCAAACCTGACAGATGCCTTAGTATGACAACAACAGCTTTGAGAATCTGCCTCAGGTCCCACTTCTCCGAAGATTTTCTGTTCTGCGAAATTTGTTCCAGAAGAATTGTGTGGAAGCCTAAGCCTCACCACATTTAGACCATGATGCAAGACTCACGTCTTTGTCCAAAGCATAGTGTGAACTGCAGACTCAGAACCTCCTGGCACTTTTCCATGAGCTGTATTTTTCTTTCTCCCTGTCCCTGAAGTTTACAAGCACATTGTTGGAGGCAGGTAGAGAGTTCTGGTACTTTTGTTCCCCCTGTTTGGGAGGCTGTTGATTTAAACCATGTGCACACAGTGAAGTCTCGACAAGGACATTATAAATGCATGTAATGATGTGACGGCTGCTGGCGATCAATGGAAAAAAAGAGAGGGAGGAGGGGTTTACTGGGTCTTGGGCCAGCTCCTAATGGACAAGCTTCCACATCACAAAACCAAGCACTGCAGCTGCCACAAATCACATCAACCAGCCCTCTCCCCAGAACAGCCGGGCAGCAAATGGACAGACACTGACCGAGCTGCTCTCTCGTAACGAGGTTCCACAGGACTCCGGAGCACGCTGGCAAGACAGGCTGTGAGCAAATTTGATGTATATTGCCCACACTTTGAATGCCACTTCAGCATCTTTAACAAATACTACACTAACTTTAAAAATAATCAGTGGGCTCAAGTTAAAAATAAATTGCAAGTTGGCTTCCATGAGAAAGCAACTGAGCCAATACCATTTATAGTAATTCGACGTGTCACTGAATAGCATCATTTTTATAAATACACTGAAAGCCGGACATGAAATAACTGGTTAACAGCTCCCTAATCACAAGGGTTTCCTCTGCTACACATTTTTCCTATTTATCCAACGGCTTCTGTTTTATATCTAGTTTGCTAATGGAAAGAGGGGCAGGGGGAGGGGGGGAAATTGGCCTTAAACTGATCCAGCAGATGCACAGAGCTGGGGCCTCAAACACTGGCTTCTTTTCTGCAGCCACCAAAGGGCGGTGGGGGAGAGACATTTCAGCAAAATTCTTTCTCTGCAGTAACTACCACAGAAACACATTTCCCTCTGTTTGTAGCCACTCAAAATAACTGCAGCTCAAATGCCAGAAGAATAATTTGTGTTCCCTGCATTTAGAAGAGAAAGAAATGGGAAAATACTAAAGAAAGTTCCTAGTATGGTGGTCTCAAATCAGCAGTAAAAGGCTTCCAAAAAAGTACACTCTCATAAAGAAAGCAAAGCAATCTAGCCCAAAAATATTTGTTACTTTATGATCCTAAAGTGTTTTACAACCATGCATAGGAAATACATCATTTTATAAGACTGTTTATCTTCTAGGCCATGCAAACCATTCAGAATTTTAGAACAACTCTCTGAACCAAATTTCTTATAAGTGCCAGGAATGCCTTTGCAAGCATGACTGTGTGCAGCACAAGTAGCTATCATCATTTATGCATGTACTAAATTAATTAAACAAAATTTCCTCAGGTATGTTAATTTCTGTCTGCACTGCTTAAAGTTAGGATGCGCATTGAAGCCTGTGTACTTTCATAGTGAACACCCTGCCTTGTGTTAGAAAATGGATGGGATGACGCCTCACACTGGCATAAGACCATAAGGCCAGGAAAAAGGTGACGGATTCACCATCTACTCAAAACTTCACCTAATTTTGCTCTGTCCACTTTAATTTTAAGGTGCTTGATGAATACTTTCATCTACAAAATGTTTTTAATCTACAAAGATGGATGAGGGGGGCACTATATATGCATGCAGGACATGGTTGCAAAAGTTGGCAAAACTCAGGTCAGTAGCAGAGGCAAGAAGCAAACACCTGCCTTGTGTTCTGTACCCATGAGGCCCTTAGCTCCAGTGAACAAAGTTTCACTGCATCCCCTATTTCTGTACTGCAGTATTAGCCCCAGAAACAGGCATGCAAATCTCCTAAGCAAACTAAGTCTCTTGACATCAAAACTGTGCTTACGTTACTTGCATGTCCTTGCAGCCCCCCATCAGCATCTAAAGGGACAGCTTTCTCTATTGTGATGACTTATTTCCTAATCAATCGTCAATAGCTTGTCTATCCAGAGCAGGAGGAAAGAGAATGGTGACAAACACGGGAGGGCTAGTGGCACTAAAATAATCTTCTGTATGCACTCCACTGTGGGCAGGTTCTGGTCTCTAACCTATATTTCTCATGGCTTAGGGTAGCCTGTGCTTAATGCACTTCCAGATGTGGGTGAAAGGCATTTCTCTTTGTGATTGAGTGAATTTGGGAAAAACTTAATAACGTATTAGTAGGAACTCAGTGCTGAAGATCACTTCAGATGCAAAAAACAAACTTTATTCCCATGGTAAGTTTGATCCTGACTTTATGATGCAGACCATTTATGGCTAAGTTTTATAACTAAGTTTATGGCTAAGTTTTATAAGGTGTCCTGACAAAATAGGAAACAACAGAAGTAGCTACAGCTTTAGGAATGACTGACTGCAAAGCATGACCTCTGCCATCAGTGGAATAGACAAAGGAGGAAGAAAAACAAGAAGCAACTTTCAGTGTAACCATGGACACGTGAGCCAGGGACACCATGAGATCTGTTCCTTCTTCCCCTTGTGTCTCTTGATCTCCTTTCACCACTTCCAGTCAGGACATGGTGTTCACAGGAGCAACTTAGCAGGTTTAATTCTGAAATAAACAATGCAGTACTTCCAAGAGAGTTCCTCTCCTCTTGTTAAAGGCTGAGGGGAAAAACATTACCTGAATTTGTTAGTATCGCTAGTCCAAGCACAGATGCCCTGCCTCGTGCTAGATGAAGTCAGAGAAGACGACGGCCCACAGATAATGCCTTGACTTGCTGAGTGGGATTACAAACCAAGGCCTGCACTTCGTATGAAAAAGCAGCAAGCAGACTGTCAAGACCCCTCTCTAAATACATTTCAAAGTGGGTTATTGTGAGGAGTGTGAGCATTATGATCTCAGCTGCCAACAAGTACTTCTGTGGGAAGCAGTTTGCAAGCGGGAACTCATTCTCCCAACAATCCAGGCTTTGACCCATATTCGTGCTGTGCAGTTAATCTAAGTGGAATTAGTGCTGATGAAAGGGGCCATATGGACAGCCCTTGAGACAGAAATCTTATTTACCCACAGAAATTTCTGTGGCCAGCAGCACTGTAAGATACATCTTTCATGCATGTGCCAAAGCCACGTGCACTTCTTTCCAGCTGCCTAAACAAGTAATCCTGGACTATCCAACCCCAAACTTTCTGCAAGATGGAAGGGAAAAATTTTGCGATTCCTAGGTTCATGCAAAGTAAATAGAAGAGTTATTCTAATGTATTTTTATATAGCACACAGAACACCTACTAGTGCTTTCTGTTTAGTGCCATGTTTGTCTGGGTCTGAACAGAGGACATCCAAGAACACACCTATTGGTATTCTGGTCAAATTTCAAAACAAACTCAGTGTGTTAAAACCAAAATATGTTTTTCTATACTACCACATATTTGCCTCCCTCTCTTCTCAGTCTACAGATCCTTTAGTGGTACCCCAGAACTGCTTAGACTTCCAGTTAAGATCTCCTTCAGTTGTTATGAGAGTGTAAGTGAGAGAGGAGAATAAAGCCAGCAAAGCAGAAGTTATGACTGGACTTAGATCCTACTTTTCATGGAAAGCGAGGCTTATAACATAATTCCCTTGTGTCTTCACAAGGCGCATGGATTGTGTCTACACCAACTTTGGAGGACACCACGCATATTCTTCACATGCAAGATAGCAGCATATCACACAGCTGTCAGAGAAGCATCCCTTGTTAACATTCTTCAGTTTGTTTTATGAACTGAGATGTTGCAGAGAAGAGCAAATAGAATAAGCTGTCCAGAAAACAGTGCTAAATGATGGTATAAGACTAGAGACACAGGCAAAGATAGGTGCACCGGGGGTCCATGCACTGACTGAGTAAACAAGAATTATTTTTCCTCTCAGTTTGATTACATGTGCTGGAAGAAATATGGTAGTCCAGGACCCTTTAATTTCTTAAAATGCAATAGCAGATGGCCTTAGCAAAGCTGCAGTTGGATTCACTATTGTTCAGCATGTGTTAGCAGAAACAACATCTGGTGCCCTTCCTTGTATTTCTTTAGGTTTCAAATGGGAATATGCCTTATTTAATTACTTTCTAGCCACCCTACGCAAGGCATCCCACACACACTCCTCTGGTGGATTCCTCTGCACGAGTGCAAGTTGAAGTATTACAGCAGTTCATTGCCTTTCATATGGTTTCATGCTAATCACTGAAGCTCTGGCTTGGCCACTATTGACAGGTACACAGATAATTCAAAAGCTCATTGCTGCAGACATCCTAAAACTACCAGGCAAGCACAGAGCAAGTACATTAATATCTCCAGCAGAAGAGGTACAGCTTCAAAGACAAGCAGAAAATCTCAGTGCTTTCCTGTACTCTGTCATCCCTGACCACCATCTTTGCCTAATGGAAGGATGTCAGTCTTCTAAAAGAACATGCAGAGAGAGCAGAAGCAACATTTTATCTAGAGTTTATTCCTGTATGGAGATATGCTTATGTGTGTATGCCATTGCCCTGTTGCACATTCCAGAGCCAGACTACTCAGGCTTCATTTGTCCCGGCTTCTACAGTCAGAAAGAGGGCTGTATGTTTGAGGAGAGAGGGTAGGGATCCATTTGTGGCATGTCTGCCTTCAGCCCTGAGAAAAGAGACTGACACAATAATCACTTCCACGTTTCTACTGAACTTAGGGGTAAATTGCAATTCAGTAATGAATGAAAAACATTTTTCCCAAGAAACAAAACACAAGCTTTGCATTGGAGCTTAACCTTCCCTTCCACCAAAGCAGTGTGCTGGAACAGCTGCACACCAGGACAGTCTCCCTAGCTAAGAAGTGTTTGGGGAGCTCCCAATAATGCATTGTCCAGCCTGAATTCCCACTTGGACCAGGCTCCAAGCATTAGATCTTTTCCCCTCCAAGCAGTAAAACAGTGGTAATATCTCATGCACAGAAAACAACCCCAGTCCTGCTTTTACTTCTTAAGTTAGTACTGTTCCCACAAATTCTGTTTGTTTATACTGAAAGTTCCTTGGAGCAGTGGCAGCTTCTCCTTTAGCTCCTCACTGGAGCTTAGCTACAAAGAATAATAGTCAAATCTGCATTGGCAACATCTTCTATGGCCAGGCATGAGGCCCAGAGAAAGTATCAAAAATTCTCTGACCTTAAATACATTCTCCTACGCTTGCTCTGCGTTCTCAGTTGTAAGAGTTCTCATTCTCACCACAGAGGGGGTGAGTTTGCCTTTGAACCCATTGATTACGATCACACAGTCATAGCAACACCTTTCCCAAAACACTGCTTATACTGGCCCACCCAGAATAGTAGAATGAACTAATGGATAAAGGGATGAACAGTCTCAAACCATACTAAGTATGAGGCACTGAATTCACAAAACCAGATTAGCAATGCTATTTATTGGTTACAGTACCTATACTGATAGGGGTTTATGCCATAAGGTCATCCATTCCAAGAATCTAAGCACTAAAAAAGATGGCAGAGGACAAACAGATACAGAAAAATGGCTCTACTGCCCCCTTCTGCATTAGACCCCCTTGCAAAAGCCATTCTTCATCCTCACATCAGTACTAAAGGCCTACTGCAAGTGTTGTTCTCCTTAGTGTTCAGGTGATGATTTGTTTCATAAACAAATTTGGCTCTAACTTTCATGCTTTATGGATAAATGCACAGGTCACACCACCTAGAACCTGACAAAAAGATACTCCTGTTAGATGAAGGTCCGAATGGACCATTAGGATCACTGAAAATGACCTCTTACAGAGCACAAACTGCAGAATCTCACCTAATAACTTCTTATTCACTCTCTCTCATAGAGGTAGAACCAGAGTTGTCACTGCATGGTATCATGTATTTTTTTTTCTGAGTCCCATTTACAATAGGCAGGAGATGTCTCAACAGCCAAAGATATTCATCAATTCGTGTTTGATAACTATTCAAATTACCTTACTCCTTGACCCTCCTTACCGAGGATCAGTAAATGCTTTACTAATATCAGTGAATTTAGTCTCAGGTCATGATTAAAGGAGTCCTCTTTCTCCTAATTCATAGATAAAGAAAGAGAATTCGAAACCTTAAAACTACACCTATACAAAGCAGTATTTGAAGAGTTACAAACAGAACCTAAATGTTCATTTTTCAAGATCAGCTTAATTTTTTGACCAACATTTTCCTTTAAATTAAACAGGTAATGCAGAAAACTAGGGGTTTATTTTCATTGTTTCATTGTCTTGCACAGCAGAGATTCTAGAAGGGATAATAATCACATCCCATGATTTCCACTATACTGAACAGCAGCAAAGAAAGTTTAACCTCCAAGAGCTTTTTCATGTCCTTCTCCAAATCCCAGTATTTCTCCATTAATGAAAACATTACAGAATTTCATATGTATAGTGGTGTGGTAGGACTGCTCAGTTATAGAGAAAGCAGCAATTCTTTTAGTGTGGGGCACCACAGACTACAAATGGAAATGGAGAAACAAGATCCAAGAAGTCAAACCAGCTCTGATTTTGGTTCTTTGCGTTTTTTTTCCAGGGCCAGAGGGTTGGGGTGAAGCAGTGAGCTGAAAGAAAAAAAAAAGAAAAACAACAACAAAACAAGTCCCAACAAAAACCCCATCAGACTACAAAAAAATTCATTGGACTTCAGTGCTTCTAAATGTCTCCTGCCTTTGTGTGAACATAACCTTGACTCTGCAGGATACAAGTTTCACCACAAGAATTCTTCCTGCAGCTTAGCAAACATCCACTGGTAGATTACCAAGCTGCAGATGATCAGGTACAGATAGCATTGACTCTCAGACACTGCAGGCAAAACACTTAGGAATACTGCTCAAATGTAATTTTCTTTCCAGTATAGTATGTATTTGTGACTGAGGCAACCAGAAAACATTTGCACTGCCACAAAGCTAAGAAATAACTACAAGTTTGCTGCCTCTGGCCAAATTCTTTGCTTACTCATAGAAAAACATGTCTGACTTCAGTAGGATTTTCTTAGCATTTCAAAGGTTCCCTTGGTCTCCAATGGGATGCAAGGTGTAAACAAGCCAAGAACTTGACCCAAATTTGCTTACTGCTCAAGATTCAACTATGACATACAATTCCCAGTAATTTTTATGATGCCATTATTTTGTTCCCATCAACACCAGTTGAACTCGGCAGCTTTCCTTTTGACCTGTTCAACTAATTCTTCTCATTTGCCAGACTGATCATAATGTTCTGAGAAAGATACAGTCTCTTCCTATAATTTGCTTTTGAACAAATTGAAGCACTCTGGTTCTACTCTTCTGAATCCCATTAAGTTCCATACAGTAATGACGTAGTTTCTTCCCTCAGAAACAGCAAGTAGGCTCCTCCATTGTGCCCGGTACAAACTATTTCTGATCTTCACCATAGACAAGTATTACCAGGGACAAAGAATTCCTGTACGCACTATGGGTATACCATGGATAAGAAAAATATCTAGATATGCAAGATAGACACTTTAACTAGCAAAAAAAAAGGCTATGAAAAACTGTATTTGTAACTTTTAGGATATAAGTGCAACTCAAACAGGAGTCAGGAAGAACATGTCCTCTCCACCACCTTTTTAATTTGGAAAAAAAAAAAAAAAAAAAAGGTAAAGAGGGGAGATGTTTTCCTTAGACTGGAACTATGTCAAATGGCTCCAGGACAATGGAGAAGAAACATCATCCCTACCAATAAGTTTGCAATATGGGAATCTTAAACTGTGTGATTTGTATAGGATGACTAGGATGTAACACCATGAAGTTTAGCTCATCCTTTCCTCAGTATAATGCTTTTCTATTTTTCTTGCCAAAATCATTATTCTTCAAGATGTAAGTTGACCAGAAGTTGAGAGCAGGGACACTGGCAAGTAACTTGTGCAAGGAATGCAGAGGAATATGCATAGGCTTCCATTAAAGACAAGATTCCAGCTAAAATGATTACTTGGTCCCCCTTGGCACGGTTGTTAAAGTGCTACATTTTGCTACTGTAACAGGACTTTCTAACCTTACTGTTTCTATACAAATTTAATATTGATTTCTGTTGCAGTTGCTGCCAATACAAGGTCTTGAAATACGGGGCCCCACCGCAGTCAGAAAGAAAAAGATGTACAATAGAACCAGGGATGGGTTAAAGAAAACACAGAGAAGAACATTGTACTTGGCTGTACAAGTAACTCGTGAATACATCTTGAGAAATGTCCTGGATTATCAACTGCAATAAAACTCTCTCAATGAGGAAAACAGGGATGTCCTGGAGAGCTACGAGTTCTGTTTTTCTGTGTTCACTTCATGCATGGTCTGAACATATTCCAGAGAGAAAGAGAGGAGAGTGTTGCAGAGAGAGAGAGAGCAGCAGAGAGAGGGAAAAGAGAAAGTGACAAGAGAGGGAGGGGGAGAGAGATGAAGAGAGAGAGAGAGACAGAGAGAGACAGAGAGAGAGTGCAGGCACAGAAAGCTCATTTTTCCCGGTAGCTAGAGACAGATTTAATCACTGCCCCTGTAAGGAGAAAGACAGCAAAATACTATTTGGAACATGGATGGGAGACCAGGGATATGGAAATAAAGAAGGGGGTTATCTACTTCTCATTCGGTCAAATTTAAGTGGGAGACTGAGAGCCCGATTTTTAGTTTGGGGGCAGCAGTTCCTCCATTAAAGAATGTATTTGAAGAAAGGAGAATGAAGTGGAGCTGAAATAATGACCAAAGAATAAAACAGCCAAAAATTACACAGGTGTATGCTTAAAGTGGGCAACTGGTTGTAAGTCAAGAGACTTTAGGAACAGCAGTACAGAACTCAGATCTTTTCCTCTCAGTGTTGGCACACCATATGATCCCCTCTCTATCATCTGCTGTGGAGTAGTCCTTTGGCCAATCTTTAGGCAACAGTTGGCAATATCTGTAAGATACAAGCCAGAAACAGCCTTCTGCACCAATCCTCATATAATTACTTCCCCTGAAATGAGGAAGACTCTCCAAATTTCCACATAAATTCCCCATTTCCTATTGAAACATAATGTCTTAGAATGTGTACCTCTCTCTCTCCAGAACCTGGATGTGTTTGAGTAGGAAGAAGTAACTATCCAAATTACTCCTTTATATCTAAAGCAATAGAAGCTCTTAATTTTTATGTTGATATCCTAGGAACTCCACACACCAGAAACATAGGATGAGTGCTTGCATGCACTTGGATGGAAGACTATTTGGGTTTTTTTTTATATTTGCTTTCACCCCATCTTCATATGGTTGAAAACTATTTCAGTCTTCAACTTCCTACCTGCTGGAGTCAGGCTAGTATGTTTGCTATTAGTTTTTTTTCTTTTTTTAGCAACAGACAAGATTTAAAAAGTAGTCCTTCTAAACTTTGTAAAAAGAAGTTTAATAGTCTGTCGCAAATGCTTGTTAGAGGGGCCAAACTCTGCTTTATCTCAGGCATCTTTTAGGATGCCTCAACTATATGCAGGGACAAAACACAGTAAGAGTTTTAAGAAAGAAAAAAAGAGTAAGCAACAAACCTTATCTTCCCATCTTCATCATAAAAATGCAAAGCTACCCATATGGCCCACTGCAAAAGAATGCATTTCCTGGAGGCACTGTGCTGTCTCACTAACGAACACATACAAGATGTACTGTACAGATATAGGCTGGAGGTCACAAAATCCCACTGCTGACCAGCAAAAAAAAAAAAAAATCCTCATATTTCACAGTCAGGAGATTCTCACAGAGCCACATTTCACAACACAGCAGCTGAGTAAGGACTTTTAAAAACAGCAAAAACATCAAAGCGTGTTTAAGGTCCCAGTTACACGATTTCTGCTCAAAATAAAAACTGTCTGTTCCCAGTGTTTAGAGGAGAGAGAGCTGGATGTGGTTGTGGGTTTGTACAGTGACGTGCCTGCACAGCATCATAGTAGGAAGCTTGCAGATCCATGATGAAGAGCACAAGCTCGTGTTCACATATCCCAGGACAGAAGTGACTGCGTGCCTCTTCACACACTCGGATGCACACGTGTTGATCAGGCAGGACGAAGGCAGAAACACAAGTTCACACACAGGCAATTCTTACCTCTTCTCTGTATACAAAACAGATTTAGAGCCTGAGTGAAATAACTTGGCAGTCAGAATAGACTGATATTTCTCATGTAGAAAATACCACCCAAGTTGCAGAAGTCATTTTTCTTGCTACTCTTCCATTCCACGTGCATGTTGGCACTTCGAGCCGACATGAAGTCATAGGATATTCCAGGAACAGTGTTAGCCTTTTTTTCTTTTCTTTTTCTTTTTTCTTTTTCTTTTTTTCCTTTTTTTTTTTTTTTAGAAGGAGAGGCAGCAAGTTTACCAAAATTGGCTTAAACCATGAAGACCAAGACCCTGAAAGATACGTAGATGCTTTAATCACGGGACAACCATCCCCCAAGAGAAATCTTGGGAATCTGTGTTCCTCTGAACACCAGCAAAGTCAAAACCACGGTGAGGTCAGTTGATGACTCTGGAAGAAGACAGAGGCTTCTGCAGGCTCTTAACTGGTTTGTCTGCAACTGTAATAATAATCTGGAATTTCTGACATTCATAAAGCAATCTAACAATTTCTGACAGAAACAGTGGAGGATTATGTACGTTTTGCTGTGTATGACAGCATTAGTTGAGGCTTTTAAGTGACTCTATGGGTCTTGGATGGCTTCTTTATGCTTTTAAGCCACTGGTACTTCAACTGGAACCCAAACAGTGCTTTTCTGCGATGTGTCTTCCTTCATAGACATTAATTATTTTCTAAAGCATGCTAATGAAACAAAGGATTGGAAATGTGAACAGATATTCTGTCTCTGATTGCTGCTACCAATCTAAGATTTTTAATGACTCTAAAACCACAGAACCTAGTCTCCAGTTCCCAAAGTTGTGCCACAGGATCCGTATCCTGTCCCTTCAACTTCTAACTCACCAAGAGAACAGGAGCCTCAGGCATTAAAGTAGCTTTTAGCAGGCACCACTGGAATTCCAGGCATAGAATCAAAAGCTGGTTTTGCTTTGTAGTGACGAGAAATGATTCCAGCTAAAAAATGCTCTGTAGCAGGAAGAGACAATGACTTGGTCATCTCTACGAACTCCGAAGAGGCAAGAAACTCCCAGCAGAAATCAAATGTTACAGAAACCTACCACTGACAAATGTATCAACATCTTAAGCCCAATGGCCTGACAGAGCTGAGAAGAAAGGGCTCTCTGAAGCTACAAAGCCTCAGTGTAAAAACAGCTAAAGGATGACAGTTATTCATTAATCTGCTTCCAGTCACACAGCTCCGGTGGATTGGTTATTTTTGGTGAGTTTTTTGGGCTTAGACTGAAAGCAAAAAGAAACACTATGCATTGCTTAAACCACTGAGAAATAAAATGCACCGAATAATATCTGCGCCAATCTTGCAGATCCGCTATTGGAAATTCCTGCTTTATTAACAGCATTAAAGTGACACCAAAATGTTCAGATCAAAGCACAAAACTGAGGACAGATATTCTTTCCTAAATACATTTAACCACATGTACCGAGACGAAAAGAACACTTTATCAATGGATTGAGAGCAAGTGCAAATAGAAGAACAGTTTTATCAGATGTTCCAACTTGCTGCATTGGTCTCAGTCACACAAGCAGCACTTTGATTTGCTTTGTCCTCTAAGCAAAGCTCCGTTAAAGAGGACAACTCCCTTTTATTCTAAAGCCTGCAAGTAATCCGGACAATTTTTCCAAGCTCAGACACCACAGGAGAAGGCAAATGATTCTTGGGTCATGCCATTTTTAATGCCTGTCTCTCTGCCACACCATCACTTCTATGCCACTTCTACAGAGGATGACAGCTTTGGAACATCTTCAGTGGAAAAGATATGAAAGCCATATTAAAAAACAAATGTATTAACTATGTTCTTACTGTGAAAAGTGTAAAGTTGCAGCTTTTTCTTAAGACCTTTGTGTTTAGAGTCATAATGCAAAGGTGATGGTCAAAATTTTCACTGTTACTGCTAAGCACTGCAAGGATCATGAGCAAACAACACAACGAAACATCCAAAAATTTGAAGTCCTCCAGAAAGGCACCAGATTTCAGGATCAAAGGAATGTTTGCAGACCAGCCAGTTCCAGAAGTACCTTTCCTCCCTAAGAAAAAGAAATGTGCACTGTGACACTGTTCCACTTTCCCTCAGTTTAGTTATGCACTGTTCATGACCTTTGTTACAATGGGAGGCAGAGGGCACAAAGAGGAAGAGAGAGAAGAAAAGGGAGGAAAACTGAAGCTTTTACCATCCAAGAGTTTGGTAAATGTGAAAGGAGTTTTTAGGAAAAGAATTTTTAGGAAAGGAAAAGGAAAAATCTATGCAGCATTAAAGTTTAGCAGAATCAGCCATTAAATACAAACAAAAACCTGCTCATCCTGATATAAGAATGAATTTTTTTACAGTGAGAACAGTCAATCACAGGACCAACCTCCACACGGATATGATAGAGACCCCATCACTGGAGGTTTTCAAGATACAATTGGATAGGGAGCTACATAGTCTCATCTAGGCTTCTTTTCCCATAAAAGGTCGGACCAGAGAATTTTTCAGGGTTACTTTCAACCCTGGATTTTTCATGAGCTTATGACTACTAAACTGAGGATTTGGTTAAACCATGTTAGGTTTAACATCCAGCTGACTGCATAGTAGGTTCTACTTCCTGAAGAAGTACCTATGTGGACCAAGATTGCAAAAAAAAAATTCAGTCAATTCTGTACCACTGTTAAGATTTCAATGTATCATCTGTCCAGGGGTAACACCAAAGTTAGTTCTAAGTGACAACAGGACTGGTAGAGCATTTACATCTGTGTACATCTGTGCTCATGTCCATGCTTTTTCAGCTTTACCACTATTGATTTTGGATTCTCTGTTTGCAGTACAACAGTATCCATATTGCTGTGAATTTTAACTGTACATCTGGAGCCAAGCAGACAGACTGGGTTTGTCATCTTTTGCTTTCCAGTTGCCAGTCTCTAAGTCTAGAGCACTGGAGTTTACACAGAACACCCCTTTGCTCTGCCAGCCCCTAGAGACTTCCAGCTTTCCTCCATGCATTTCCTGCTCTGTCCATAGAGAAGCTGAGACAGCTGGAGTCATTAGATGAAGGGGTCAGTATTGGTGAATGCTAATGAGGCCATTGCAAAGGGGTTGTGACACATTTGGCCGCAGACCATCACACCTCTGAAGCTTCAAGTTACAAAGAGGTGCACACAGAGGAACTGAAGTATAGGAAGAACAAGAGACTTTTCCTGCAGAGGAAAAATAAGGAAATATGAAAACAGACATAAGAGAGTGAGGTATTTTTAAATCCACTTGGCATAAGAGAAACTATGGTTATTTCTAGCTTTAACAAAAGGTCTGATTGTACTGCATTAAGTCATGGCCTTCTAACTTTAATTTAGGCTATTTGGGTAAAACAGCACTGAAGGATCTAAGCAGAGCCTTTTGTAAAAGCTAAGCCTGCTTAGAAGTCAGGTTACTTATACAGGCGGCTAACACGTTTTCAAGTCCAGAACACCACAGGTTTGCTGCCACTGATCTCTAAGCTCTCCAGACTAAAGTTAGCTCAGACCTGTCTGTGTGCACCCTGCATTTCCCATCCTTAGCTGTGGTGCCAAAATACTGCACTGGTAAGCTGCTGTTGCTTTTCACTAACTTCATTTCAGCATCACCTAACATGCAAACTAATGGTTAGAGATAGAAGAAAAGGAGAATAAAAGGCATTCTGTACCATACCTGTCATGGCACAGAATCAACTGGTGTTGCCTCTGTACAGTGACAGCAATATCATTTCACAGAGACATGGCAGGTCACCAAAACAATGGCTTGTTTGTAAGTACTTCAGGATTAAAAGTTATTGGCCAAGAGTGAGCTTACTCTTTATGTTATGATGTTATCTAGAGCAAGTACCTGTTTAAAACACCAACATTTGTAAATTCATCCACTCGAGTTATGCTCTGTGAAATAGGACATGAAAGCAGTGATAATTCTCATATATTTTATCACAGACTGTCTTAGATTGTCTCAAAAATGTGACATGTAAAGGGTTATTTTCTGGCAAATCTATACCATTTATACTATTCCTCTGCATGGAAGGTTGAGATAGAAGGCCTGAATGCACAGAGATAAGCATAATCTAGGAAAAATGTCAAAAACAGAAGAAAAGGAAGAAAGGTCCTTTTCTTCCAAAAATTCTGGGAGGACAAATATTTCAAGAGGTCCCAATCAGAACACTAAACGTGAGTAAGCAAAACCAGTAGCTGTTCAAGTTCAGAACAAAGACAATCCCTGAAAAGAAAAGACAGCTGAAAGTGAAGAACGAGACAGAAGAAAAACCATGAGGCAATGACAGACAGTCATTCAGGCCCAGATAAATATGGAACTCAAGAGATAACAGTCCATGGGAATAAAACTACATGAGATGAATATGAATTTTAAGGCTGTAAAATTCAGCCAAGGCCTGTAATCTGGAAAGGCTGTGGTACTGTTCAGAGGCAGAGCTCTCAGAAACCCTTCTCTCAGTACTTGGCAAGGAATCTGATGCCTGTGAAACTTCAGCAGAGCGTAACTCAAGACAAAAATATCATAGAGGCAAGACAATACGTGTGACATGACAAGGGAAAAACCTAGTTCAAGATATTTGGAAGCAACAGAGAAGGTGAGGATCCTTTAAATGAATCTTAAGTGCATGGAAATGGGAATATATGAAGAAAATGGAGATAATAAAAGTCTGCCTGGGTCACCTCTACATACTCCATGCATCAATTCCATCAACATGACAGATGTAAAAATAAAAAAGTGAAGGAGGAAAAAATAACACTGAGACATCTGGGGTTTATGGAAGCTTTTCTGATTTTTTTAATAAAAAGTACCAAAAACCAAGAAGTATATTTTAAGTACCCGAAATTTTTCTTTTGGACAACTCAGACACCTAAGTTCTTGCTAAGTTGGTCAGAAAAAGGTAGGACAAAAACATTCTTGTACAGCATGATTTGAAGAGGTGAGGTAATTGTACATGAACTGTCCAGAGCTCGTGTATCTCTGTATGTGTACATGTGCATGTGCACATGAGTATCCACCCAAGATAAAAGTGAGGAGTGAAAGTTTTTCATGGAACAATTTGAATCTTCTAACCTAAACAAATCTTACATTGACACAAAAGAATGTGAGAGATTAATTTCATCTCTTTTAATTAGGAAGGGAGCTTTCAAACTAATACACCACTTTTATTACTGTATTACATTTCTTTCATCCTAAAAACTCCCTAATTCAATGCCGTTTACCAGTTTAAGGCTACCCACTCCTGCAGGGAGAGAAAGAGGAGACTCAGAGATAACAGACAGTCAAATTTTGGAAAATGCAACATGCATCTGCAACACACAGGGCAAATATGATAAAAAATTAGCCCCAAAAAGATGATTATACAGAAACCAATCACACAGGCTCTGATAGAATAGACTTTCAGAGAAGCCAAAGTAAGAGTGCTGGCACTAACTCTGAGGATGTCTGGATCCCACCCAGAATAGATAGATGATTCAAAGTTAGGCACCAAGTCAGTCTTCAGAATCACACACTGCTATTCCATACCACACCAACAAATACAAAAGATATACTTAATGAACTACCGATCCGAGTAATCCATCCTCTGACCTACTGGTGAGCTATATTCCCTCCTACCTTATCCCAAAGCCAAATACAAACTCAGGAAGGCAGGATTCCCAAGGCCCTCTGCCATTCTCTAGAAGAATAACTAAAGAGTGCAGTAGTGCACAGTTTCTTCTGCAAGTTCCATTGGAAAGGTAGACTGGAGTACCATCAGTTACTCATCATTATCTCTGTTTGCATAAGAGGAAATGTTCCTAATTAAATTATAATGATGTTTGAAGTTAAAACGAGAGAAGGAAGAAGACCTGCTTTTGGGCTGTTCAAAGGAATTGGGATAAGAAAGACTTTTTTTTTTTTTTTTCAGGTTAGGTCCATAGATGCCCTCTTTGAGATATTTACTCATTTGAAAAAAAGGGTAAAGTGCCATCAATTTTCACTTGTCTGGTTACAGAGCCCAGAACCGGACTGTGTTCAGACAGGTTGTGCTAGTGTTGATAAAAAAAAAGACCCAGTAAACAGTGCCCAGAAAGTGTCACTGAAGCCTGCCTCAGGAAAGCTGAGCTTCATTTAAAACCACTTAAAAAGGAAACTTTCTACAAATTAAGACTTGGTAATGAGTAAAAGAAGATCACAGGCAGAACTACATGCTGATTGTGAGAAAACTCAATTAAGGAAATTGTACCCATCTGCAGGGTTGAAATGACAACATGTTAATTTCCAGAAATACCGATATTCCTACTTCATAAGAAGAATCAGAATAGTGCCCAGGTTAAAGTCATGTTCAAAAAATAACAGTTCTGTCTACAAATATTCCTCATCTCTGTTTTCAGTATGAAGCACATATAGCAAGATGAAGGTTCCTTGTAGAAATACTTTCAAGCAAAAGCAAGGTCTGAATGTTAGACTCTGCATTGGGTTTCCGTGGCAAGGTTTTGGTAGCACTGGAAGGGGGGCAGCAGTACAGTGGCAGCTTCTCACAGAAGCTGCCAGAGGCTTCCTCTGTGTCTGATAGAGCCAGTGCCAGCTGGTTCCAAGTCAGACCCACTGCTGGCCAAGGCTGAGCCCATCAGCGATGTTGGTCATGGCTCTGGGATAACATATTGAAGAGGAAAAATACTGTGAAACAGCAACTTCAGCTGGAAAGAGGAATGAGAATATGCACACGAAACAGCTATGATGACACCAAAGGCAGTAGGCATAGAAGTGCTTCAGGTGTGGGATCAGAGATTCCCCTGCAGCCTGTGGTGCAGACCATGGTGAGGTAGCTGTGCTCTTGTAGCCCACAGTAGCCCACAAGGGGAGCAGAAACCCACTTGCCGCCTGTGGAGTTTCATGGTGGAATAAATATCTGCCTGAAGCCTGTGGAACATCCCATGCCAGAGCAGGTGGTTGCCCAGAAGAGGCTGTGACCCCATGAGAAGCCCATGCTGGAATAGGATCCTGGCAGGACCTGTAGGTCCATGGAGAGAGGAGCACACACTGGAAAAGTTTACTGGCAGGACCTATGATCCTGCACGGGACCCATGCTGGAGCAGTTCACAAAGAACAGCAGCCCATGAGAAGGACTCCCACTGGAGAAATTCATGGAGAATTGCTTCCCATGTGTGAGACCCCATATGGGAACAGGGAAAGAGTGTGAGGAGTCCTCCCCCTAAGGAAGAAGGAGCAGCAGAGATAACATGTGATGAATATCCCCCTGTGCTGCTTGAAGGCAGAAAGTAGAGAAACTGGGAGTAAAGTTAAGTCCAAGAAGAAGAGAGTGATGGGGGGGAAGGTATTTTTAAGGTTTCCTTTTATTTCTCGTTATCCTACTCTGATTTGATTGGTAAAAATTGAACTAATTTCTCCAAGTTGAGTTTGCCCATGATGGTAATTGGTGAGTTATCTGTCCCTGACTTTATCTCAATCCACAAGCTTTTCATTATATTTTCTCTTCCATGGCCAGCTGAGGAGAGTGACAGAGCAGACTTGATGGGCACCTGGCCTGCAGCCAGGGTCACCCCGGCACATACTCACATAATTTATCAAGGAGACAATCATCTTGAAACAGTTAAACTTCTGTCTTCCATAACAAATAGTCTGAACAAAGCTCCAAACTATACCAGTAGGACCAGATTCGGGCCAGCTTTGTTTGACAGTCAACTCTTTACTTAGCCACCCTAAATAGATCTGTTTTATTTCCCATGTAACTGTGAAATTCAATTGTGTTTCGGAGGCATAATCTTTATATAGCACACATTAAATATAGTCCTGCATAAGATCCACCACGAGATTTTTCCTACCTCCACACCTGATAACAGGTGTGGCCATTCTGACTCCATACTTGGCATTGACTGCTGTCAGTAATTCAAGGGCAATCCTGCCTTTTACAAACATTAAACACCTTTGGTGTTGTCACCAGGAAGCACGTCAGAAGTGACCAAGCAGTCAGCTGTACACAAAGCTCCCATGAATATATCTCAAACACACAATGGGGAAAGATAACAAGAAGGGCATGGACAAAAACATCTAGAAGGTCGTTACTCAGAATGAAAAGATTTCCCACTGAACACCAGGACACAAATCACCTGAAAACGAAATTGCAGATTGCTAATATCAGAGAGCCAAAAAACCCCCAAACTAGTCTAAAAACAGTGCTACTAAAAATATTATTGTAACTGAAAGCCTCTTTAGCAATGAAACCTTCATAATACTCTCTTTTGACAATTTAACTAGCTTTTCAATTTAAAGCACTGTATCTTGATTTGATGAATGGAGATGCTGGTTTTTTAAAACAAACCACCAGGTTGCTGTGCAGGCTACGTCCAGGTTATGTATGAAGTGCTAGATGGTAAAAATAAATAAATAAACAAACCCCAAAACAAAAATAAACACAACAGAATGATTTCATTATGTGAGGACCTCTTTAATTTAGCATTTATTTGCTTCTAAGACCAGGCTATCCCTTCTTCCTCATATTACTGCAACAAGCTCTTGCATTACTTTTCAAAAGACACTCTCCTTTCAGCAGCTTTAGTGCTGCTGTATGCTTACACACTGCTTACATACTGAAAGCTAAAGCTTTCACACGTCTTGTCTTAAAATCATATAATATCCTGAGTTGGAAGGGACCTCCTGGGATCAAAGTCCAACTCCCGGGCCTAAAAAGGATACCCCAAGAGTCACACCATGTGCCTGAGAGCATTGTCCAAGCTCTTCTTGACCTCTGTCAGACTGGTGCTGTGACCACTTCCCTGGGGAGCCTGTTCCAGTGACCACCCACCCCCTGAGTGAAGAACTTTTTCCTGATATCCAACCTAAACCTCCCCCGACACAGCTTCAGGCCGTTCCCTTGGGTCCTGTCACTGGTCACCAGACAGAAGAGATCAGGGCCCAGTCTGTTTCTTCCTCAAAATAACCCATTGGAAATTGATTGTTTTGATCATTTGCCTTGGCCTTATGAATGAATGGCAACTGTAAGATGTAGACAAACAACTGAGCTGCATTTTCAAGTAAGGCTTACAGTACCATGCACAGTATGCTCAGTGTATCACAAATGTACACATTTACTAAGAAATTGAAGAAAACACAGCAGGAATATTCATCATCAGGCCCTCAGAGTTTGAACCTGTTAAATGTATTCAATATCACGTTTGCCAGGAGGGTGTTGACAGGTGGAAGGTAATAGCAAAGAATTTTGTCATTCCTATAAGCTGAATGCAGCCATTTGTTTCCTTCTATGGACATTATATGGCCTTTTAAAAATGTACTTATTTCTGGCTCTGCCTGTCCTGTATGAACCTTCTCCCCAGGATTACAGACTGAGAAAGTACAATTAATCCTGACCAAAGAGCTCCAACAGGAATTACCAGCAGAACTCAGACTCATGACTGTCTTCCTCAGTTTCTGTGCAACAAGTGAGGAGCCAGAAAGAGAGAACAGTGGGGGACTGTTTAGTGATGTTTGATTAGAGTCCTCAGGAAGCCACATTTTCATGTATGGCCGAACTTCAGCCTCCTAAGTCCTTGCAAGTACTGATCAAGTATCAACAGCATAATCACCCTTCTCTATTTTAGTGTCCTTCAGCATCTACTGCCTGCACACAGGGCTCAGAATCCTCACTGCGCCTCCTGAACTGAGCCACGGGAGCTGCACAAAACTTGTGTTACCTCCATGGGAGAAGGAGTGCCTGGATAACATAAGGAGCATAGCCAGGCATCCTCCCCCAATTCTGTCACATATTTCCAATGAGAGAATAGAGGTACACATATAATACAGTTAACGTCATTTCTTCGTCTTGGGAGATTATCACAAAATGCAATCAAAGCATAAGGATATACGAGCTAAAAAGGGAAAGATTTTCAACCAGACTAATTTCTTATCTAAGTAGGGCCAGTCATTACCATTCCTATTTATAAACTAACAAAGAACCAGTGAGTGACTACAAGCCTTGTTGTAAAACAAGAATATGCTGGGTTCTGAAAAATCCACTAGGCACAGGGCTAGCACAGATCTCCAGCTAGCTCTACTCAGTCTAGGCTGGCACTGATTAGAGACGTTCTTTATCTGTATATTTAGATTCTGCCTGCTGAAGTTCATTAAGATAGATGAGAAAAGAAAGACACTGGTTCTGCTTCTTTGAATACAATCAAAGTCAATTTTAAATGTATCTAATTATGGTCATCAAAGCATAAGCACTTCATGCGATGAATTATTAAGACTGTTTAAATAAATCTGTTGGAGAAGAGGAACAGTAATTATTTTGAATTAGTGACCAGCAAACAAGTCCCAAATATTCATTTGCATCAGTCCCAGGCACCTTCATTCCAGGAGGATTCCAGATTTATCTTACTTAGTAAAATCCCAGCAGTGGGGCAATACAAGGAGTGCAGGATACAGCAATCTGTGTGTGCATACCTCTTAGCTGCAGGAGCAGCACAGACAATAAAAGAGGGTATATTTGAAAATTTGCTCTTGGAAAAATTAACGAAAAAATGCCAATGAAAATATTTCTCTGGTAATCAAAAAAACCTCATCATACACAGAAAAATACAGACAACTTTGAAAGAGCTCAGAACCACTATATTCTCCTTAAGGTGATAGATCTGAACAGAAGTCCCACTACTCTCACACTATCTGCTCTGCCTACCTACTATCTACCATTTGCTCTGATACAGGACTCAGACCTTTTGTTTTGTCTCTCCCTCCTGTAAGCCTTTTGTCCTGCTGCCCCAAAATTTCCCACTAAACCTTAGACATCTTGACTCAGACTGGTACTTCCCGGCAAAAAGTCCTGGTTTTGATACACTCTGCTAAATAAAAAGCTGTCTTGTAAGAGATGTCCATCCTAAATCATAGTGTTTTAAGACCAGTAGCACCGTGGTAAGGATATTAGAGAGCAGCGTGCTGAATGGACTATACTTTTTTTTCTACTGAGTTTAAGGGCATTTGAAGAATCTTGTAAATGATGCCATCAAGTACTGCCCAGAGAGGAAGCTGCATGGGAATACACTGAGGTCACAGCAAACCTTACTCAGCTTTCTCTCTCCCTTCCGTGCCTGCCCTCAAGTGCAGCTTAGCGTGGGATCCTGACAGCAGGAGGTTCCCACTACAGGCCTTTGGCTTCATCTCTCCATCAGCCTCCAGCCTCTCAGTTCTTCTCAGGGACTCTCCATGCACTCTGAAGAAGAAAGATCCCAGGCATTTGTCTGGGGCTCTGGGAGCTGCTTGCCTCATTCCTTCTGAGGAAACAGCTGGAAAGTTGCCCTCAAAAACTCATTTGTGAGCTGCATCCCCTCCAGAAGTTTTATCAGCTGCTCATTTCAAGCAGGTTTTTATGGAGCAATGGGAGAGCGGGACTGGATGAAAATACTGGATCAATGCCTTTGCCTATCCCAGGGACCAGATCCTCAAACCCAAATCATTCTTCACTAAGTCCCCAGCTTTTTACAGATGCAGAAACATGCAGGCCACTTTCTCCCTTTTCCCATCTCACCCTCCCAGCCTCAGAATTAACAAAGTTACACATACTGTCTGTCTAGGAAAACACAAACAGCCACCTTTTCCTGCTTCTGTCTGAGAACTGACTGGAAAGGCTAAAAAGCTCTCAAGTCTAAAGGATTTATCAAACCAAGACACAATGACACTGATAATGAAGGACACAATGAAGAGAAGCACAATTTTAATTATCTTCCCTCTTAGGGAAAAACAGAAAGAGAGAAAGACAAGAATCCTCTTAGATCACAGGAGGATTGTAAGAAAGGGAAAGAGCTATTAAAGTTAGAGAGCAGTGTTGGCATAAAACCAAATGGGCACGAACTGGCTACGAACAAATTTAGTTTGGAAATTAGAAGCAGATTTCTAAACATCAGAAAAGTGAGGTTCTTGAATGGCTTCCCAGTAGGAAGCAACAGGAGCAAAAGCCATTTGAGACAGAGACTGATAAATTGACTAAGGGAATCCTGCAACATAATTTCCTGCAATTACAGAAATAGCGTACTCTATGACTCAGGAGGTCTCTTTCAGTCCTGCACACCTCATCCTCTGCTGAGCCAAGACAGGATAGATAAATAAATAAAAAACAGAGACAAGGTATATTAAAACTGGAATATTAGCAGGGCAGCTAGGATAAGGGTGAGTCTGCTTTCTATATTAAACAAATTCATGAAAGTTTTTTTGGGTGACATTTATTCACCTGTATGTACTTACATATTTTCAGATAAAAATTTGGGTCATAAGGGGACACTGAAACAGGAATAAAGTTCCATGATATCTATGATCACCTGCAAGGAGCAGTATGGAAGTGAACCCTCCCACCTACCATGCAATCAGTTGACTTTACTGTTAGATGTTATCTTCACTGACCTGCATCCAGGGGTTAAAGCTGTCAAAGGAACTGTAAAAAGAGGTAAATAAGTGAGAAAATTTACATAGAAAATCATGCAGGAAGAATTCAAGTGAAACAAAGAAGTTTTATAGCTGAGAAGTGTGTGGATGGGTATAGAAATGATCACCTGTCTTTTTCAGACTTGACAGAAGTTTTGCTGGAAAGAAGTCTCTGAAAGCATTAACAAGAGTCAGCAGGAAGAAGTCTCTTCACATTCTATTTCTACATTGAAAAGCCCAGGATAACACCACCCTATTCTATACACAGGAAAACACTAAACACATGAGGTTGAAAAAGCATGAAAAGTATAGCACTGTAACATAAGAAATCATCTGTGAACTCTCCTGTAACACATCAAACATGAGGTATTCATTCATTCCCACAAATGGAGTCAGTGTTGATCTATAAGCTGCAGCACAATGTTACACATTTCAGTTTCATGATAAGCTGCAGCTCTGTATTACACATTTCAGTTTCATGCATTTAAGCCAGACAAACATTCCCAGGGGATTGAAAGAACCCACTACAGTGAGTTGTGGTTCTATTTCGGATCATATCACAGCATAACAAATCACAGTTTCAGACACTGGGATAAGGGGCTCGATAAAGCAAGTAGCATGATAACTTCATGTATATCCCTTCCACACATGCAGCCATGTGTAGAATCAAATCCACCTCAGGCCCTTCAAACTGTACAACTACAAAGCAACAATCACTCTCATACCTGGAGGTATCCATTATTCATCTATATATATTGTTAAATACACATCATTTATTACATACTGTTGTACAGCAGTAGCTATCTAATCCTGTCCACACACATCACACTGTTTGCCCTATCTGATATCTTGCATTTGAAAAAAAAAGAAGAGAAATGTTTCAGGCAGAAGTTCTTTTGGTAGTGCTGGTTTGTTCTGCTGCCTTTTCATCTGTGCTCCACACAAAGTGGTCCTCAGAAGTAGAGTCCCTATATGTATTTGGTAACGCACCAGCTCCCTGCGACTGCTGTCCCACAAGAAATTCCGAGGGCTGAGAATGCTGCACTGGTCCCCTAGACCCCTTGCTCTAGCAGATTTTTGGCGTCAAAGAGGTTTTTAAATTAAGTAAAATTTCAGAAGGAAAAAAAAGTAGCCACAGCTTTAAGACTGAACTGGAAAACCAGCCATATTGCAGGTACCCTGTACTAGATCTCTACTCCTGTTATCTTTGTTCTGGTTCCCAAAGAAATCATGTTAAAACATGCAAGAGCATTAAAAAGAGTTTTTTCTTATTAAAACAGCTCACAGCACCCTGTGCAGATTGGAAAATTCTTCTGAAATATGAAAACACTTCTGTTAATCACTGAGTAAAGATGAGAGACAAGACTTCCAAGAGAGTTCAAATATTTCTGAGGTACGAGATGCTATATTTTCCAAAAGAATTTTGCACATTAGATGCCTGACTGTTCATGTCATTTTGTTCTCAGGCTAAGAAATTGAAAATTTCTCTCTGAGCTATTTTGATTGACTGGGCCTTGGGACATGAAGTCAAAGTAACAAGCATGAGCATAAGTCTCCAAACTTTCACAGTCACTTGCTTGTTCTCCATATTGTGCTCAAAGTTGAAGAGCTGTAGTAGTTTCATTCCCTCCACCTAATTAAGTTGCATTGAAAAGGTAAATGAAACAGGGAAAAAATAACTTGCCTGGAGTATGTTTTCATTTTTCCATTTTAATTTCACCTACAAGTCAGCCACCTTAAACATGACATTGGACGGTTGGCAAAAGCATAACATTATTGCCTAAAACCTAACATCATTAGAACTCATTATTTGTTCTTGGGTATTTTCTTAGGTATAAAAAAAAAAAAGAAGAAAAAAATAAAAGGTTGTTCAACATAAATAAATCCCTGAAGGGATTCCAACCCGAATGCTGTCTAGTATTAGACGATGAAAGAACTGTTAGGGAAGTGAACAAGAAACAGGAAGTTGGAACTACCTGGCCAAGTTTCACTCTATAACTTGAGTAGCGTGTCATTAAAAAATAACCAGCACAAAGAGTGAAAAACAGCTTCCAGTACAAATACATACTTTTATGATCAAGTTCTCCACAGACAGAATTTTTTTTATTTTCCTAGAGAATATGATTAAAAGAGAGTTACTGTCTAAATCTCAGGGAAAAGGGGAAGCAGACATATATACAAACATAAAAATACAAATTTTGCATAATATTTAAAAACAGTATCTCTTTTTTTAAAATACCATATCCTGCCAAAAGGTTTCGTCTACACTACAGTTATTACACATCCTTGCAGGTATTACAACAATCCCGGTGCCATTGTGACACACAGTCCCTCTGTCCCACCCTGAAAGGAAACATTGGTAGTTCACAGTCTTTGATTTCCAGATGAGCTTAGTGCAAAAGCCCACTTGAAACTTTCCAAAGGGTCTCTGAATCAGGAAAAGAACTCAGAGCCTAAAAACACAAGGCTTGTGTAATGTAAGTGGAGTACTGAAAAACCACACTGAATCGGGAGATTGAATGATTCACAGGACTGGCAGTGGAATACAATATGTCCTTCTACCAGGTCACTAGGCTGAATCCATTCTGGATGATGACCAAAAACCATTCGCATTTGATTACTGCTCATGTGAAATGTATTGATCAAGGCTGTTCTGATAAGCGAGCAAGTTTGTCACTTGAAACAAAAAGATCACAAGGATTTCTGTTGGCAAAAGCTAATGAGATGAAGAAGCCATCCCAAAATCTACCTAAGTACTCAGCCCATTGTCAGGAATCTGACAATGCTGGCCAGAAAAAAAAAAAAAAGAAGTTGAACAGAAAGATGCCAAACTTCGGGTTTGATCCTGACTGACCCAAAACACGCAACTAGAGAGCAGCACTGGAGAAAGTCACTCAGCCATGGTCCGAGGCATCACTTATCCTGTGACTGAAAAAAGGGACTGCAGTCTTCCAGGTCTGTTGGTTTAATGGCTTTCACTCAAAAGAAATTAATTTTACCTTCTTAAAACGAAAGCAAAAGAAATCTAACTCGCTGGTGAAGCTGTCCAAGATTTTTTGAAGATAATAATCCTTCAGCTTACTGAGATCTGCACTTAATAGATAGATAAGGTGCCAAGAGGTAGTTCAGCCCCAGCTGCCAGTGCACCTTTCTATTCCAGCAAACTCAGCTTCCTGCCCTTTAGCACGCACAAATTTGGCACATTTAATCAAGTAAGTCTTCATTTTAATAAAGTATCAAATTGCCAGAAAAAATATTTTGCTTGCCTACCAGAAGATAAAAACTGAGCCTTTAGCATGTTTTCTTAAAAAAAGAAAAAAAGAAAGACAACAAAAATGTTGCCATCTTAATGCAAACACTAAAGCTTTTACTTTATTTTGGGTCTGTTTCAGCTACTGTAAGATGTACTAAAACAAACTCCTCCATCCACCCCTGTCTCCCTGCATCAAGTCCTGAACCTGAAAGTGTATGATAATTTCCAGTGTGCTGGCAAAGGCACAAGCTGCCAACATGAGAGTGAAGCACTGGTGTAGGCATGCACATACATGCACATGTACACACATAGTATTTATAAAACCACTGCTGTAAGGGATTTGGCATTTATTTTTTTAATTAACTGAAAATGATAACACAGGAGCTTTTCATCTGGCAAGAGCTTGGATCTCATCAGCTGCTGAAAATACTCTCTTGGAGAAATAAAATTACAGTGTTTCTTCATGTACTTCCTATGGATTTCAAAATAAACAGAAGTATATGGTCACGCCAGTTAATTAACAAGGTGTAGGTAAAGTTACAGGTACATCTTGATACACATCTACAAAGAGGCTGCAGAGCTAGACACACACTGGTAAGATATCATATTGGCTAAATGACAAAATGCCCGAGTAAAAATAAAAAGTGAATCGCAAGTGAAAAGAACTGGGAAGGGCAGTTGCAAAGTGCCATTAGCCTTCCTGCTGCCCCTGGATATTGCATTATACACAACATGGCATGAAGAGAGTTTATCATTTGATGCTCCTTCTGCCCATCCACATTTCTCACCATGTCACATTTCTCAAAGAAAACAATGTGTGACAGCAGGAAACTAAAAGTGATGTAGACAAAGACTTCAGAACCGCTTTTAATCTGTGCTCCATTTCAAAAGTCAGGAGCTGCACTGTGAATCAGTTCCATGCCACATCCCACCCCATTCCCTCCCCAAAGAGACAATTTCACAAGATGGTAAGAAACAACACTGAGTATAAAAATTATTCTTCCCAATGAAGGCACTGAGAAGTACAGCCCTTACTAAATAACAGAACTGCTGGCTGCCACCTTGGCTTTTTTTTTTTTTTCTCATATGGAACATTTACAATCCATGGTCTCTTGAATTTATATAAAAGGAGGAGAGGGTAATCTCAGCAGTACCTTATTTGGTCCCTAGAAAGCCAAAATTTCCTACCTCTTTTCCCCATTTCATGCTACAAAACACATCAACTTGATACATACTTTTGCCAAATGCTCAGAAGATTATTTCACAGGTTTCAGGGTGTAGCAAAAAGAACAAAAGGGATTTCGCCATTGCTTGATTTACTGGCTGGCAAGGTCAATGCTGTATTTAAATGCAATAATTTAATGATACTTTAGGTCACTACCATATTTTTGTAAGCATAATTAAACTGGCAGAGTACCTAAAAATTTTTTTAAGACTTCTTGTTCATTATTTTTACATTTAAGAAATAATACTCTCAATAATAGATTGAGATTAAAGAGAGATTGAAGTTTTCAAGGATTCTGATGAATCTGGCTAAGAAGAAAAGAACTTTGGCATTACATAAAATAAAAGGAAAAGTTCAGTCATCAATTGTCTCAGACACAAGATGGCAGATGTACATATGTGAAGATGAAAATAAATTAATTCTTTGGAGGACGCTTATCCACATGAGTATTGACAGATCTGACGTAGTCTCCCCGGGAGAGTCAGGACTAGCGGCATTGAGGTATCTACTTCACTGAAACTATTCTCTGGGGAACACATTCTTGCACTAATTCCTTTCCATATCCACCTTCAGAGCTATTAAATCTTATTTACTTTCCTTCATATTCTCTGCAAGTTAACGTTTTTTGATCTTGCACAAGACAACATCTTGAGAGGTCTCCACTTACACAGATAAACTTGTCTCATGTGTAATAGAAAATGTGACATTCCAAATGCTAAAGTAGAGTGAGGCAAACAAATCAGACATAAAACTACACCTATCAGTGTTCGGTATGAAAAACTATGAAATCTCTTACCAAAGAAAAACGCAGGTTACTACATCACCAACACAATGAGCCTTTGATATGAAACTGGGGTTTTAAGTTGGGATCCTGGTTCTGTTATATAAAGCAGAAAGAGGCTTTACCTACAACAAAGAATAAGGCTAGATTCACCTCAGCTATGTGAGCACCAACAAGCCTTCATAACCTGTGGCAACACCCAGCACTTCATGAAGCCAGAAACATTCTCAGAGAAAGGATTTTGCAGCAGTCTTCATCAAGTAAACTATTACAAGATGCTCAGAGATGAGTTAACCTGAAGCTCTGCAAAACAATGACCAAAAATTATATTAGAAACCAAGTTGACAGTAATTTGTTGAGTAATCATGAGTCTTGCTCTGGCTAAACTCACTTAGCAAAGTTACTGTCAATGTAAGCAAGTAGTAGACAAGTGCTACAGTGGCAGACACAGAACTTATAGCACTGCAAACACTGTAAGTATCTACTGGCAGGTAAAAAGATTAGTGGTCTCTAATGAAAAAAGCTATTCAAGGAAGCTCCGTTGCTTTAATTTGGCATAAATATAGGTGGAGGATCCCTTTATATTTTAAATATCACAAGCATATGTCATATTAAGCTAATGTTTTGGGAACTCCACAGGAGTTAACTGTATGACCTCAGCATAAGCTACAGACAGAATACAGTGTTGACTCCCATGTACAAAGTAACTCAAAACAAAACACTTCAGAGCAAAATAATACAAATACTAAAGTGAATTTCCAAACAACACAGTAAAAATAGGATCTGGCACATCACACTATGTTCTCCATTTTTGAGGAAAATATTTTAATTTGAAATATAGGCAAGTAGGAGAATTAAACTGAAATAACTCCAGCTACCATATTAAACATGTAATGAAGACAAACAGTGGGGAGATGCAACTTTTAAGAGATTAGCTGGACACCAATGAGGGTGGAGGACACACTTTGAATGCATAAATTAGCCTCCTAAGAGGGCAAGCATCTGCTAGGTTCAGATGTGTCTCAGGATGTCTGATAGCTCTATCATTCTCAATGAACTTGCAATCTGCTTGAGGGGAAGTGGAAGAGATTCCTCAGTAAGTTACTGTGGCAGTAGTCAGACACCCGACTAATGTCTGTTAGTTCAGAGAGGAACTGAAGAGGGACATCTTTCCCCTGATCCGGTAAATCATTTGGAAGGGCCATTCATACCTGGATGTCTAATGAAGTAGAAGGAGTATAAAGAAATGGCTGGTTTTTTCTTGAAAAACTACTAATATCACAAGGATGCACTGCCGCACAGTAAGTGTTTTACTGTCTCTTGCAGGTAAGAAAGGGGTCTTCTGTTCACATATTCCACAGATTCAGCAGAGGTAGTAGAACTCTAAACTTTTCAATGAGGCATAATAATTGGAAGTCGGAATGACTGCGTTCCATATGGTCATTCAGTTCTTTTAATCTGCTTTGCCCAGCATGTCTCACATTAAGGGCTCAAAACCTGCAAATCTTTCCACTCCACTGCAAGTGATTTGTGAGTAACAGGAATACAGTCAGACAGAAAAGTCTTCTTCAAGAAACAACCAAAGCCCCAGGTCACAATAGAAATATCAAGTTCTAACAGAGGTTGGATCATAAGGGAAATTGACAGCTCTGATCCTTCTCTGCTCACAAGAGGGCTGCACTAGTTAAAATAATACCTTCATTCCTTTTAAAGCCTTTGATTTAAGCAAACCCACATTCCTACTCCACAAAGAAGAATATTTTATACCCCAGGTGATGCATAAGCAACTATACACACAGGAAGGTAAGAACAGATTATTGCTTCATTTTCTAACTCTTTGTTTATATGGATGAAATATGGCACAATTGTTAGCTTCTTGTACCTGTAGAGGTGTTGGGATTTCTATGAGGAAAGCTGTATACCTGGACATGACCCTCCCCCTTTTCCCAAACTACTTGACAATATGTGGTTCAGTCATTAGGGTTGAAAGGTCTTAGCCAGCTTGTAGATCTCTAACCTCTGCTATACATCTGTACTGGATACAAAAGAGATGTTTCCATGGCAGATGTCTAACTCCAGCCTGCAACTTGATCAACGCTGAGTGACAGCTCTTCCTCATCTCCCACACCACTATTGAATTAGCATTTCTGTCAAGAGATTCCACACTTTCCCTCCCCTTCTTGATCCAGGATGACCCCACAACACACTCCAGAAAAGATAACAGGGTCATAACCAGGCTCTAATATATTTCTCTTTGTAATTCAGATCATCTCGTAAAAAGCAATCAAACAAAAAAACTGCCTCCAGAACTTAAGGGAATGAAAATTAAAGACATTAGCTGCTCCAACTGGATGCTACGTACTGCAGCTTTGCGCTCGTGTGAACAATTGCTGGTTTAATGGTTTAAAACATCTCGCCTCCGCTCGATTTTCCCTTTGAATTTTCACCAGCTCCCCGTTTCAGGGAGGCTGATGCCGGGTGCAGCAACAGCGCGCTCTGTCCGCCACGGGGGAAATGGCATCTCCTGCCTCTGCCCTCCCAGGGCTGACGGTGGATTTAGTTAAATTTAAACAAATACATACAACATTTGCCCGGCAATGCTTTGGCACCCAGAGCCACACTGACAACATAGTTCTTAAAATTTCCTTCTTCTTGGTGCACAAATCTCAGTGCGTTTAAGACTTCAAGACGAGACTTGTTTTTTCTCAAGTCAATGACAAGTCATTTCAAGCTTCTTGAAAGTTGAGGTTTGTTTTGTTGGCTTTTTGTTTTGTTTCGTTTTGTTTGTTTTTTGAAATCTTTAATCATGTCCTAAGGAAAAGCCAATTACAACTCTTACTAACTTTCTGTCCCCCCACATAAAAAAGCACTTGCTGGTTTCTCCTTCCTCAGTCCTGCAGCAAAGCTTCTATGTGGAAAGTGGATTTCAAATATAGGAGCAAAAACACTGACAAATCGTCAAAGTTTTTTACACTTTTATTTTGCCTCCATGTTTTCCCAGCTGCTCTACTTATAAGTTAGAAAAAAAAAAGAAAAAAAAGGCTTGCAAAGAACATTACAAATTAAGAGACTGGAAAACTGCAAGGAAGAGGATGTGACTCTAGTTTGACTTACCAATTTTATCCAGATGTATATTTTCCTACTTGCTTTTTACAGCGGCTGAGCTCAGTGCTCAGGAACGTCCATCCCGTGTCAGGGAGCCAGGCAGAGCGCTGATCCCCACGCTGGATGCTGCTGAGCGAGCGGAGCTGGGGTGCCTGCCGCTGCTCCTGCTGCGGCGGCAGCGGCTGCTGCTGCTGCTGCTGCTGCTACGTGCGCTCTCTCGGACCCAGACCAGGAACTGCTTCCCATTCCCCAGCCCCGCTCCAGCGCTGCGGGCTGCGGGAGGCAGGGCCGGCCCCTGCTACTGTGCTGCGCTTTCTTAAAGGGCCCAGGGCCGGCCTGGCAGGAGCGCACGGCTCCGGGAGCCACCGGCGCTGCTCGGGCGGCGCTGCGGACGGGAGCGGCGGGGGAAGCGAGGGGGGGGGTCACCGCCGCGATAACCATCGCCGTGAGAGACGCTTTCCTACACGCCTCGGGATCAGGAACGCTCTTCCACACAGCTTTCCACTCAAGGCTTTCAGGTGTGGCGGGGTTTAATTTTGGCTTCCTTCGCACCCTCCGCAAGGCAGCGGGGTCCGCACGCTTCCCTGGGCCGTGGGCGCAGGATCCCGTCCGCGGCAGGGACCCCCGCGGGGAGCAGTGCGCCCACGCCAGCCTCCTGCTCCGCGACTTACATTGACACACACTGTCCCCAAACCATGGTCTGCAGCGGCACGGGGATGAGGGATTTCCCCTGATACTCCGCTCAATCTGACCTTGAAAGATTTTATGCCCTGTAATGGAGACGATATGATTTAACTGAATAAAAAGCCCTCATTTCCTCGTTTTTCCTCTCTATTCATTCTCCAGGTAGCTTTAATCCCGTGTAAACCACTGTTTCTAGCATGTTTGCTGTTTTCCGACTTTGCTTTTAACTGTATCTGATTTTAATAGCTAGATTAATGTGGAGGAGTTGTCTGCCTCGTGTGTGTTGCTGTCTGCAGTGAAAGAAACCACATTCTCTGTTAAATAGAAACACTGAAATTCAGAGATAGTAACACCATCTGCAAAATCTTTTTTTTTCTAGCTCGTGGAAATACGTGGTTTGCTCTTTGTATGTGTGAGCCATTTGTTTTCATTACAATAACTGAACTCTCATGATGACAATACCAATCAACACATATAACAAGGCAAAGTCATATATATATACACACACAAATATATGTGTCTTTAATGACACATCCAGAGAAAGACAGTTACAGGGAAAAATGCCGCCTTCAAACCGGCAGGCCAAACCAAACACGACGAGGCCAAGTCACCACTGTCCTGTCCTCTCTGCCTTCACTTAAACCAATGCACAGTAAACACAGAACAGGTACAAACTGCTTGGAAGCCATGATGTCTTTCCTTCTGTTTCTTTGGTCCTGTGGAGAAGATCGTGGGTACAAACCAAAAATTGAATGCAGCCCTTTTAATGATAATAGCCCATCACAAACAGGCTCAGTAGGTACCCACTAACTACTGGCATATATACCTTCTGCCCTGTAAGCAAAGTAGCCATTTGGCCACATGACTAAATTACGATATTCAGCACTATGAGCCTTGCATGAAACCACAGGGACCAATTAGCGTTCCTCTAGTATGAGCCGTACTATGCTCCTGCCTTTCTCAGCATAAAGCCTGGGAAGGTTTTACATTATTTACACATGCAAGCTACATATGATGCATGGTAGAAGAGATCTTAAAATTCCATCAGTCCTCCCCTCTGTTCACACACATTTCCATTGGTCTATTAATCCTCACTTCCCACTCATATCTCTAGCTACCACTTTTTTCATCTCTTCTTCCAAGTCCTTCCCCATTTACTCCCTCCTTCCCCCTTCTGCATGCTACATACTTCTGTAGCTGATCTCCACCTTTCGAGTTCCATCTAACTGTCTTGGTCCCCCCCTTCTCACCTCTAACCTCTCCGTTTCTCACTGGAAGAGGAAAGAAAGCCTGAAAGGAGACAGGAATGATTAACCGATTCCATTTCTTGCATCCTCCTTCCTACAGCAAAGTTCTGGAGCCAGAGGCCTGTATGTATCCAGCCCTAGAAACCAACCTGCAGCAGCAGGCCAAGGAACAAGGGTTAGGCATGCTCACACTACCAAGGCTATCTCCCTGCTCACAATTCCACACTGAGCCAATTATTATGATACAATGTAACCAAGATAAATGGCCCTTGTCCATTAGTTAAAAGTTAACGAAACACCCATCTTTAAGACAAAGCTGGTCATCCATTTGGTGCCTTAGCTAAGGTTATTCTGATATGTTCAAAGCAGGCAGAGTCTGTCTACAAGACAATAGGGTAAGGTGCTGTAGTGGATGGGGAATTGAATGGCAAGGACACCAATGATGGAGAGAAATTGGGGGCTGAGGGGAAGCTAAAGTGTCTCGCCACTGCTCTCCACACACACAACAAGAACATGCAAAACACCAGAAAATGCCTAGCAGGAAATAGGATTGTGCCACTGGAAGAATGATCCAATCACCATAAATGTTAAGATAAAAAAGGAATATCTGCAGTTCCCTACGTATGTTGCTCCTTACTCTCCTCATAATCCCGTGTGAAAAGCTATCCCCCTCTCACCGCAGCACCTGGATGTTCCATTGACAGAGCATTGTCTCGTGGCTACAGCACAACTCCTCTATTACTGGCTGTAGGAGAAATGTGTGGTATATTAAACAAGGACATAGAGTTTGAATTCTGCTGCATGCTTCAATATTTAATCACCAGTAATTGAAACTAGATAATCACTGATTCTTTCTGTGACTCTGTTCCCTCAATTACAACAGGGTATATTAAACTGTGGTGTTATGTAATTCAATACTTGCATTAGTAACAGCTTGGGATGGAAGCTGATGGAGAAGCCAGTTTTTTTATTATGAAATTCTGAACTGGAGATACCTCAGAGAAAACTGAAAAGTGTTGCAGTCTGCAAAAGTGTTTGATTTGGTGGAGCGTTCCCCTTACACAAGAAGTAACATTTAATAGGAGCTATTTTGGTATCTTAGCTTATAGGGAACAACAAAACCAAAAGTCCTGCCAAAGGTGCCAAAAAAGAAAAAAGTGTGTTTGTCTCTCTGAACAGTGTATCACATAATGTCTACTTTGCAAGGCAGCACAAACATAAATAAAAAGGCAGCTCCTTCTGAATTTAGGAATAAAATTATTAAAGAAATCACCTATTTTCACAAGAATTTTTAGGTTCTGAAGACCAAGGTCAACACAAAAAAGCTGTAGTATTATCTGTGTATAAGGGCCCAGAATAGTAAAGAGTGAAAAGGGGAAAGGGATGTAAAAAATCAAATAGATTATTTGCTGCTCAAGACATTATCCTTTCAGAAGACAGAAGCAAAAGCTTCTCTGAGATGTTGCTCCACCTCTGAAGATATGAAGTATTTGTTAGATCCCTCATCAAAACAAAAGGACAGGGGTATATTAATCTAACAACAAAAGTGTCCATTGTGAGAGGAGACCCAGTGCCAGGCTGCCTGCTCCATCTGACAGTGAGAGTAAACACCACGGCTCTGTGAGCTTGGCTGCGTGCCTTGCCTGACACCACCACCCAGTGCAGCCACAGGGTCAGCAGCTCAGTCACCACAGGGTACAGGACTAACAGGACTTTCCTACCCTCCCTACAGAGGTCATTTCTGCTTATTTCCCAGTCTCCAAAATGCCACACAATGTTTTGAGCATCCCTCTAGTCTGAAACGCAGAGCAGTATTATTACTATACACTGATGTTAGATGTAATGTGGTGGTGGATTCATCACTATCCTCACTTATCAATGAGTCACACAAAATTCTGTCCCCCGTTGCTGAGGGGCTGAAATGAGGCTTATATAGTCAATATAACAGAAGTGTATGTACATTCATTTAGTTAATATAATCCTCCTAAAATTATTTTTAACTTTGGGCTGAAACCACCCCATCAGATCTAAAGGCTGGATTCCACTCTCACTGGCTGCCAGATGAATAAGGACACTTCAATTCAGGGGTACATGTATATATATATATACACACAAGTTTCAGATTAAAGCTTTTCAGTCCTAATCAATATCTTTAACGGTGTTGATACATCATTTTGAGAACTTGTTTTGAACTTTTAAAAAGTAAGGATCTGGACAAAGCTCATCTAAAATAACATCCATTATCATTTAAAATTTATAATTTGTAATGCCACAATATTGTTTTTCACTTGATGAACCATAATGCATGTACACGCTTGTGCATGCATGTATGCATTTACACATGAGTATTCATGCAGGTGTTTGAGTGAAATTGTGACAAAACTTATTGCTGATAGGGTTAGCTTGCATCTGATTTATTGCTGGTGTCAGTATTTTTCGGCAGTACTCTTGACACTGTGGAAGAATATGTTTCTGTTTGATGCCACTGCAAACCCAGCACATTTATTTTTGATGAGTTTATTTTCTCAATTAAAAAAATGGTTAGGAATAAATAAATTTTTTCCTAGAAACTAAACTTTAACGTATCTGTAAGAGTTGTGCAGTTAATGAAAGTTATGGCATTCAACATGACGATAATTTCTTGACAATGCCTGAAATCAATGTCCTAGCTATCAAGCTATTTTGCCAATTGTTCTTAAATGAAAAGATTTGGTTTCCATTTCATAAAATGGCCCACACCACAAAATTTAGGTCAACTAAAACTATGTTCAAATCTGTATCCATCATAGTCAGATGCAAGATGTTGGTTTGGACCTACCTGGAGTCAGAACGTTTCAATTTTCACCCTATTCCATGTTTTTCCTGTGTTTTTCACAGCTCCTTTTCTTTCATTGGCTTCTCAAGCCCATTATAACAGTTGCCCTGTATTGGTTGAGATTTAGTGAGTGGTCTGCACAAGTTGTTTGCTGGCAGGGGAATAGGAAAGAAAGTAAGAAAGCAAGCAAGAAAGCAAGAAAGCAAGAACGTCAGTATTTGCTGCATCTTGGGTAACAGCGATGGAAAGAGGAAAGGCATTTACTCTTCAAAAAGAAGGAGCTTATGAGCTTTTAGAAAGTGAGGCAGCTTTACCTCAACTGGAAGTAAAAAGAAAAAAAAAAAAAACTTCTACAGGAGTTGTTTCTTTCCTCCCTTTACTTTTGCTTGGTATTTATCAAACATCTTCAAAGTGAACCTCTGTTTTCAGATAACAGCCCAAGTCAAACTCACATCCCTGAAGGCAAGGGAGACAGAATCAGCCAGAATTAGATTAAATTTCCTGCCACTAAAGCACTGATCATCTGTCAGCAATTAAAGGTAGTTACCAGTCCCTGACAACTGTAAATATTTGCAGTCAGCAACTTCGTCATGGCTTCATTTGCCTCCCTTGAAGAAACTTGCATTGTGTTCACACCTAATGCCTTATGACCATTTTGAACTTCTTCATGATATTTTGTACAGACCAGAGCTTTAGAAAAACAGTTGTTCAGCTGAATTTCAGTTATCAAACTAGAGGGCACTGATTTGTAAAATGGAATCTTCCACTGCTTTCCCCATGATTTTTGAATGCTTCTTTCTATTCTGTATATATTTTCCCATCTTCCAGAGAAATAATTTTATTTTAAAAATCTATATTCTACCTTACAGACATGTACTATGCAGACAGGTGATCTGTATCACAAATATCACTCTGCATATGTTGTTGTCTAGATTTACTAAATACACTAACTAAGGAGGCTGGAGTGAGCTTGTCCCTAGGCAGCTGTTCCAATAACAGTTTGCATAATGACATTCTTGAAGGTTTTTCATTTGAAAGATTTTTTTTCTTTTTTGAAAAAGAATCCAAAGACCACCTTGAGCTGCACTGCAACATAAACTTTCACCAATAGTAATTTAAAAATTAGTTTGGGCTCTGAATGGTCAGGGGTTTTTTTTCCTCTTTATTCCCCTGATATATGCACATGGACTTGTTTAGCTGCATAGAGTGGAGGGGCTTGGGAGCCTTTTTAAGTTTTGGAAGTGATTAGGGAATGCCTGATGTTGTATTCACATAATTTAATTAGCAATTATCTAGATCAACATGTCTTGTTCCAACCAAGAATAGGGCACTAATACAGTCAGAAATAAAGTCAGTCTCCAGCTATGAAGACAGAGATCTCAGTGACTTCCACGAAAATCAAAGCAATGTCTATCAAAGGAACAGAGAAATGGAGAGGGAAAGGCTGTTTCCACTTCTTATTCTGATAAAGGATCTAGGCCAGATCTTTTACTCTGGTTGACACAAAACCAAAGTGAAACAGTAATGTCAGTTTTTAAACTTCCCTTGTAGCTCTGTGGTCTATCGGCTGACGGAGGTATGCTAAGACCCTAGTGCCAACTGAACGGCCTTGGCATTTTTTAAATGCCACTTGGCTACTATTGGATCCTGAAACAGCCCAGGGAACAGGCAGAGAACTCCAGCTAAATATCCTCTTTTTTGCAGAATTGGTGACTGACCTGTGCCACTGCTTCTATTCTACCTAGAAAACTCATTTCCATTGAAAATTATTTCAATATAGCCAGTTCTGTGTGCTTTTAAGTGCTTTGTAGCATCTCAGCAGAAAAAAAGTAGCTGGAGCAAAAAGTCCTGGCTCTATCTGTGACACTGGGCAGGGGACAACATTTGCTTACTGTGTATTCTTTGCAGAAGACCTAGAAGAATTAGTTACGGTTGGTGTGGCTTGCTAAACTCTAGTTATTCATGTTCTTGGAAGTTTACAAGCAAACTAATCAGCTGCGCTGATCCCCTAGTAAGAAGCTGAAATCAATTAGGAAGGCAGTTGACCTTATTATAGCAATTAATTGCAAATGACATTTTGTTTCAGTATTTGATAGCCAAGCTCTTTATTCTGGCTTTGGGGACTTTGGTGTTTTAGTCTGGTTTGGGGGGTTTTTATTTGGTTTTTTTGTTTGTTTTGCTTTGGGTTTTTTAGCCTTCCCTCCATTATACCACTCTTAACCTGCCCTGATTTTTCTTAAACATAATTTTCATCACATGAAGTCGGTCCTATTATGTGACACACACTTTCCTGGAAGATACTTGACCTTCTTTACAGGAATTCCTGTATGCTTAGGAGTCCTGGAAATGGGACAATGTTCCTACGGAAAGGTGGCTCCTTACTTCTAGGCAAAGGATGCTAGAAGATTTCTTGGAAATCTGCTTGACTGTGAGGGCAGGAGAGAAGAAAGATGCAAACCATCTTCACTGTACTTGGCAAGATGGTTCAGTTTACAGGGAATGCAGAGCACCCATGCTCCAGCGAGGTGCTAAATAGTACATATGTGATTACCAGAAGGCAGAGTTGCTCTGGAGACAAAAAATACATTGCTTTCTGTGTGAAGCAGTTGAGTGAAGAGGGGCACACCCAGATTCTGCAAGCTTTAATTCCATCCTGGCAGTCTGAGCCAGAGGGAAACTTGGTGTATGCCAGGAGAGCAGTACATGTTTAACTAGGTCATGGCCCTGATTCTAGGCAAGATATTCATGCACACAGACTGGGCTTCTTAAACCACTGTTTCCTCCTGGACCACTGCACATGCCAGAGAAGAAACTGGTCACCTAGAGGGATGTAGCTAATCAGGAATGAATTAGTTTTCCAGAAGACTTCAAATACGTGAAATGATAATGTTTGAAAATTATGGGGAGTAAATCTGTACCGCTTGAATACACAACCATACACAGATAGAAAACTGGAGCTGTGAGCAAAACATCATATTTTGTTTCATGTGACTGAATCTGGAGTTTAGCACTTGTATATTTTGTACTGGTGCCTGTGAGGTTCTAACAGCTGTGGAAACTGTTTAGGATATTCACAAAGAGACAGTATCATGCCTATGGAGACAACCACAGGAAATATACTGCTCAGTTCATCAGAAGTACGACAGAGCTTGAGCCCTGACCACTGATTTGCCGCTGTCCTGCTCATTCACATCAGGCACCTTCTTAACTCAGCCACACTCCACACTCACGTTACACTCATGTAAATGCTGCTGCAGGGCTGATGTCAGTAGGGAACTGGGTCGTGAAACTGTGCTGCACTGCTTCACACAAAGTGCAAATACCATGGGAAGAAAAGGTTTCATGTTATTTTGTCTCTGTAAATGGCTGTTGCAGGTCTATAGGAGGAATAGAAAGGACACTGAAAATCATGAGGCACTAGGTGTAATTAGTCTTCATGAACAAATTGGATGCACAAGTTCTTAATAGACCAAAACACTGAGGGATTTTAAATTGCACCAAGGAGGAAGACGCTGACACAAAATTTTCTTTTAAAAGGAAGGAAGGAAGGATGGAAGGAAGGAAGGAAGGAAGGAAGGAAGGAGTATAAAATCAAGAATGTTACTAAACTATAATTTCCAGTAAGTCTATTAACTAACTTACAAGAAATGCCTCCAGTTTAGACTATAATTATAATCGAAACCAAGCTAATACGTTGGGCCTCAGACAGAGTAATGATGTACTACTAACACCTGTAGCACAGCCTAGATACAAATTCTGTTCTGCTGAAATGGTGATGGGATAAAGACACAGATGGGATTGGAGGTTACAATTTTTATGCCATTGGGATATGTGCTGCTTCTAAACACACCTTGTTTGTCCTTAATTGGGGCTTGTGAGGCTCTGTTTGCTGTAACCTTGCTCTAAAGTTGAAAAACAATCTTACCACCTTGCAGTATCCAGAAGATTCCTCTTGCCTGGTGAATGTAGGTAACATACATGTTTAAGAAAATGAAATGATAGCTAAAATTCTGTTCCCTGGTATTGTGTTCCTCTCCCATTCCCCATATGCAAATCCAAACTAACCTGGATGATCTGTATCGTTTCTGACTTGCTCTTCTCTTGCTCTCTGTAGGTCTCTATTCAGTTCAGGTCTTCACTGTGTAGGAAGAGCCCCTCTTCAGATGAATTAGTACAGCTGCTTTGACTGTAGAGATGGTCTTCTGGAGAAACAATTGCAAATAAATTGTTCTTTTTAGCTTTCCTCTCAATATAAAATGTATCTCCATTGTTTTTTCACTTTCAAAAGAAATTACAGAAGAAATATGTACAGAGGTTCCTATATGGTCTCTTTTAATTTCAGTGTGGGGCTATTCTTTGCTGAAACACTCAGCAGTGCTCTTCATATACTCTACAATCAAATCCAATATGAATGTCTCACACGTACCACTGTATCTTCAACACTGATTGCATCTACACTGTAGACAAATTGTTGATTTGATACTCTATACATTAACTTTGAGTATAGGGATTGTAAGTGATCATTGATAAAGAAAAATAAACTTTTTTTTTTCTCCACAGAGTGTGATTAACATACAAAAAATGGTTTTCACCTGATACAGAACTATTGGCTTTGTGTTCTTTCTGTCAGCTGCTCTAGACAGATGATTTCCAGGACTTAGGAGGAAATCTGTTATAAATTATTTGCTTTTATCATTCAGCTAATTTTCTTGTGGTTGGTTTTTTTCCATTATTTTTTATTAAAGCCAAATGAGTGTGCTCCAGGACATTCCACAAATGCTGCTGTACTGTCACTTTAGGAAATATCATTAAAGCAACTTTTTCCTTGTTTGCTTCCCATGGTATTTAACTAAACTCTTTTAAGAGAAACATCATTAGAATTGTCAATTTCTCCATGTGTGCCTTAAGGTTATTAACAGAAACTGCAGTCTTTGGGGGATAACAGAAAAAGAGGGCTTCCTTTTTCCCTCGTTACCCCCATTTTCCTCTGAAGTAACAGTATCAACTTTAACACGGGTCTGTCAACATTAGCCAAATTCAGGCCTCTCTCTCTTCCCCCCAACCCCCTGTAAGAATTTGATACTAGTGAAAGATACCACATTAGAATCACAAGAGAGTGAAGTCCTCTACCCAACCTCAAATTGTATATAGCACAGGAAGCAAATCCACCGCTCCCCACCCTCCAAAAACCTTCCACCACAATTCCTGATTTTTTTCCTTGCATTTATTCTGAGAGGGTGTGGGACAGTACATCCCAATTAGTACTTGGACCAAAATAGTAAGCGCCAGCTATGATCACAGTTCTTGAGCTGCTTTGACTCAATCATGAGAAGAAAATAGGTATCACAGAGAACAGAACAATTAAGGCTGGATAAGACCTTTGGCAGTCATCTGCTCCAAACCTTATGCCCAAAGTGGGGTCAACTAGAGAAGGTTGCCTGGAGCCCCATGCAGTCAGGCTTTGAGTATCTCCACATATGGAGCCTCCACAATGTCTTTGAGTAACTTGTTTCAGTGTTTTGATCACACACACATTAAACATTTTTTCTTATGTTTAAATGGAATCTCCTGTATTTCAGTTTGTGCCCATAAACTCTCGTCCTGCCACTGGGCACCACAGAGAAGTGTCTGGCTCAATCTTCTTTTCTCCCCACATCAACAAGTACTCATAAATGCTGATAAGCAGTCCCAGTTCTCTCAGCCTCTCCTCATATTCAGATATACCAGCCCTTTAACCACCTTTGTGGCCCTTTGTTGCACTCTCTCCAATGTGTCCATCTCTTTCTTGCCCTGCAGGACCCCAGAACTGGACACAACACTCCAGGCGTGTCCCACCAATGTGGAGCAGAGAGGAAGGATCATTTGTTTTGACTTGCTGGCAGTTTTTCACTTCTCTTAATACAGTCCAAGGCTGTTGTCTTTCTTTGCCACAGTGGTACAGTTCAGATTCATATCGTTGCCTACCAGAACTCTGAGGTCTTTTGCACAAGGCTGTTTTCCAACTGGTTGGCCCCAGCCTCTACCGATGCATGAGGCTTTTCCTCCTCAGGAAAAGGACTTTGTATTTTCCTTTGTTGAATTCTATGAGATTCCTATTGAGGTGCCTCCAATCAGCAGTATGACCATCTGGTCTATCAATTTTCTTCCCAGTTTTATGTTGTCAGCAAACTTGCTGAAGGCACAGTCAGTCCCATCATCCAGGCCACGAATGAAGATGTTAAACAGTTTTGTATCCCAGAACTAAACCTGGGATAATCTATTTGTGTGGCCTGCAGCTGATCTGTTTGCTGCTGACCACAACCTTTCAAGCCCAGCAGCTCAGCTAGCTATTGAGCCGTGTCACTAATCACTTATCTAGTCCACAGTTCATCAGTTTGTCAATGAGGACATTATGTAAAAGTGTCAAAAGCCTTACTGAAGTCAAGATAAACAGCATCTACTGCTCTCTCCCTATCTCATCATAGAAGGCTATTAGGATGGTCAGGAATGATTACTCCTTATGGATTTGTGCTGAGTACTCCTGGTCACATTCTTGTCCTTCATATGTTTGGAATTGGTTTCTAGGAAGGTGTACTCCTTCACCTTTCTAGGGATTGAGATGAGGCTCTCCACCCTGTCCCGATAACCTTTCCTGTACTTCTTGAAGATAAAAATGACAGCTGCTTTCTTCGTGTCCTCAGGAATCTCCCCCAGTGGCTATAAGCTTTCAAAGCTAATCAAGAGGGGCTTCACATTGACATTAGTGGGTGTACACCCTCAGCATTTGTGGGTGTATCCCATCAGGTACCACGGACGTACTTGTTTATTTGTACAGTTTAGTCAAATATTCCCTAACCCAGCTCTCATTAATCAAGGGTGAGTCTTCCTTACTCCAGACATTGTTGCTGGTCTGACAGGCATGGGATTTCTCGAGGTGAGTACTTCCAGTGAAGACCACAGTGAAGAAGACTTGAGCATCTCATCCTTTTTTTGTGTTCTTTGCCACCAGGTTCGCTAGACTAATCAACAGTGGGCCTATTTTTTCCCTCTTCTTTCTTTTGCAATCGAACTCTTTAGACACCCTTTTTGTTGTCCTGCATGTCCCTTAGCAGACTCAAGGCCAGGTAGGTCTTGGTTTTCCTTATCCCATCCCCACACATTCAGATAGGGTCTCTATATTCCTTCCAACTTACCTAACCATATTCCCACCTCTTGTAAACTTCCTTTTATGTTTTGAAGTCTAAAGTTGTGATCCTGTTTTTTGTACTGCTCCCTCCTCTCAGAATCCTAGCTCTACCATCCCATGGTCACTGCAGCCAAAGCTACCCTTGACTTTCACACACCCAATCCATTCTTACTTGTTTGTAAATGCCAGGTTCAGTAGAGTGATTCCTCTCTTCAGCTCGAACATTATCTGCGTTAGGAAGTTGTCATCACTCCAAAAACCTCCTGGATTTCTTGTGCTCTGCTGTATTGCTCTTCCAGCAGACATTGAGGTGGTCAGGAGCCTCCTTCAGTTGCCTGAAGAAGGTCTCTTTTACTCATTTTGATCTTTAGCAGATATCCACCAAAGCATTGCTCTGGTTTATTTCCCACAAGCTCTCAATTGGCTCATGGTCCATCACCGTGATGAGGTAGTGTCAAACAGATGCTATAACTGGAGAACCATTTCACAACAACATCAGGATCCTACTCTGCTGCAGTTTTTCCTTCCTATGTTTTTAGGGAACACTCAGAAATTCAAATATATCCCGTTCTGGGAGACCTCATGCCCATTCAAATCTATACCACAGCTCAGGGTCAATTTAAATCAGTTTCCCTGTATACCACAGTTCCTTCCCAGTTTGCTGGTGTTGATACTTCTTTCTTAGTCTCCAGTCTTGCTGCCTGGCACTTCACCACACTAACACATGCTAGACTTGGATCTCTACCTTCTGAGAAAGACATTTCAACAAAGCCTTTTCATCTCATTAACGTACAGAAACCCTCACATGGTCCTGATTACTCTAGGGCTCTCTACTAAAGATTATCTCCATTCATTCCCTTGTGGCCACTCCATGATTCAGTCTGTCCTTATATTCCCTAAAGAGCTATCCTTAGTCATGCAATTCTCATGGCATTACCTCTTCTCATCCCTGAGTCTAAAAGTGAGGTAGCTTATCCTACAACATTTGCAACTGTATCAATTTTTTATTCTGATGAACAAACTAGATTTGAACAGGTGACCAAATCTTTGTTCAGCCACATGTAATAACTCTAATCTTACTAAGCAGGCCTGCTTATTTTTACAGTATTACTTTTGGTATGAGCACTTTTTGATTCTGTATTCACATCTGCATCTATCAGTGCCACAGCATCTCCTCATGCAATGACACGATCCTTGTCTCCACCTTCCTAACACCCTGTGTAAAAGAACTAGGATGTAGCATCTGACAAGTAGCAACAGTCATACTTCTGTGTAATACTCATTCATCTCAAAGGAAGTTCCTGCCTCAGCTGACAGTAAGTCAGTAAATGCGTGGAGTTCTAAGAAGTATTGACTGGCAAGATTTCTATATGCAGCCCTAAGTGGTTTTCTTAAAAGAGCTGGCAGAGATGGAGCAGGGAAAGAGAGGTTTAATGCCAAATTTCTTTACTTAATGCAAATATCAACCCTCTTGAGTAATAATTTGACATTCCTTAGCAAAGACACACTCTTCTTTTGAAATATTTACCATTCCTTTATTTGTTATAACCTTAAGAAAATTTGTGAGGAATGTGAACTGTTTTGGTTTTTGTCTTCCTATGACGGCAGAGATTTATTTATAGCCAGGAACTGCAGGACAGTTCTCACGTGGCTGCTGAAAATTAAAACAGCATGTAGAGTTTTGTTTTGTTTTGCTTTTATGCCTTTGCCGCTACAATCTCTCCCTGCGTTCCCTAAACCCTTGTTATTGTAACCAGAGCCACATTTTGCATTGCTACAATTGCAGGGTTATGTAAATTCCAAAGGCTTTAAAGGAAAGGGGCTGCAGATTCTACTCTCGGACATCGGGAAGTTGACACAAACAGTTATGCCCAACATCAAGGGAGAGAAAAAGGCATTCATAAATTGTCAAGAGACAGGAAACCTAAGTCTCAGCCTCAGCATCAACCTGAAGCTTTCTAAACCTTTAGAATTTACTGGTTTCATTTAAATCGATTGCCCTCTCATTTTCAGTGTTGTGTTTTGCTAGGGCCAGAAAACCTTCCTTCGATCACTTCTGAAAATCTTCATATGTTCTAACTTTTTACCAGTGTGTACTGGTTTACCCAGAAGAGCCAACAACAGAAAGTTCTACAGGTGCAAATATTTTCAGACCCAAGGAACTGTATTTTTACAGTGATGATGAAAATGTGCCTGTTGAAATACTTTCCTTTAGTCACAATTATTTTTATATTAAAAAGAAAACCACAATGAAAGAGAAAACCCATACTCATAAAAGTTGTCAAGATAACAAAGAGTGTGCACCTGATCCCTTACAAGCAGTCTTTTACAGCACTTAGAGTGGGAAGAAGTGTGATAGATTTTGCACATCTGCACGCTTCTGAATAACCAAGTTGTAATGCTGACATTAGCTGTGCATTTCTGTGTGGGCATGGGCAAGCCAATTCATGTTTCTGACTCTGTACTCTCTAAAAGAGGGATAATTATGCCTGACTCAGACTCAGTGTTAGAAGGTTCTGCATAAGCTCATCTTAGTCCCCAGTGTTTAGACAACTCAGCTAAATGAGAAAAATGTTTAGCCCACTTCTCCAGACTTGCTTCTATTAAAGTTCTAAATCACCATTAGATAAATCATGTTTAGAACTCAAACAGAAAACCAGATTGCATTATTCCTGAAGTATGTGGAGGTTTTGCTCAGCACCCCAATCACTGGAGTGTGCTAATGAGAGCTCATGGAGTTCGTGAAAAGGTGCAGCCAGAACTCCCTAGCCAATTCAGCTGATACCATAAGTAAGAATGAGGCTGTGATGCCACTCCAACATGCTGCTTTCTACAGCTGTTAAATTTTCTAGTAAACCCTAAACTTACTGCAGTAGACTCGGAGCAAAAAAAAAGAAAAAAGAAAAACAACAACAACAAAAAAACCAACCAAACAAAAACAAACAAACAAACAAAAACCCAACAAAAAACAACAACAAAAAAAAAAACCAGACAGGGTTTCCCGCATTGTTCACTCACATCTTTGGTGCAAAGTCAGTCATGGTAAGTGAGATAGAAAATGAAGAAGTGCTGGCTCACACTTCGCAACCCGGTAGGTCAGTGCCAAGCCAAACAGAAGGAGCATTCCAAGCAATTCCCAAGCTGTGATATTTTAAAAACAATCACTACAGCTGAAAAGGTGCCTTCAATAGTGTACAGTAGTTCCTACTCACCCGGTAGTTACTGTCACTGCACAGGTGGAAATAGCTATTATAATTCTAAAAGTGTAGCTGTTTAAATCTTATCATGAAAGACCAGACCCACTTCTTAAGGTGCAGCTACACAAGATCCCTGCACAGCTCAGAAATTTCTACCGGTTTAGTATGTGTGTTTATTTACTTGGAGCCAGGAACTGCCCTCTGATCCTGACCATCACTGTGACCTTGGGCAAGTGAATGCTTCTGCACCCACAACTACTTTTGAAGTCAGCTGGTGATGTGTATGCTCACCAGGTCTGAAGAAAAACTGAAGCCCTACAGGCCAAAGCCAAGATCTGTTGGAGCCAAGGTGTTTTGGGTCACATTATAAATTATATAAATTTCTAATACAAAAACTGAAGCATCAGTAGATAAGAAATATTTTTGTACATATGGTCATGTAATTGTACCAGTAGAACCCAGCTCCCAGACTCAGAGGGGTGGAGTCCAAGAGACCATCTCTATTAACAATTTTTGGTAGAGGACAGTTTGTTCAGAATCTGTGTTGAGTCAGAAACAAGCAACCATAAGACAAAGAGAAACTAAAAATTGAAGACAACTATATTCACCTGCGTCCCATTCTTAGCGTACCTAATCATAAGTATCTGACAACTATGTATATTACTGAACCAAATAAAATACTGACCAAAATTGTTACTTTATTTCATAACTTATGCTTTCTGATAGTCTAAACTGTTGTATTTTTTCCTCAAAGATTACTAGTTTAGTGCTCAAAAACACTGTGGAGCACAGACAAGAAACTCTGATACCCTGTAAAATCAAATTTCCCAGATATTGGTCTTAAACCTGATTCAAAATGGATACATGCCTCTAAGTGATCAGCACTGCTTCATATACCCTTCAGTATTTCATCAAAGTATTAAGCAAGATGGAGTTTGCTTAACTTTCAGGACCTGTAAAGTCTGCAGCCTGTAATTATTGACCAAACCAGCATCATAGCTCTTACCTACAACTCATTAGTTTCCTTGAGTTGACAAAGCCCTTCCTTACCCTCCATGCTTGCATATCCAATAGATACTACTTGGCTCAGCACAATTAGCAAAGCAGGCAGGACAAGGAGCCACTTACTCACCTCTGACACATTTTACAGCAGGGAACCTTCAGCAGCTGACACATATCAAACAAGGCAAAAGAAGTCATAAAATACTAATAAACATAACCACATGGCTTCTGACACATCAGAAAGACCATTTAAAGTAGTAGTCTAAAAAAATCCTTGTACTGACACCAAACAACAGTAAGAAAATAAAAGGCCTGTGTTGGCCCAGTGGCTCAGTGTGGTTAGGTTTAGTTAGGCCCGTGTTAGATCCTCAGTGCTATGATATTCCTCTGCTGCATGAAAAAAGAAGGGCAAAAAGAATGAACAACAGTAAACACATGGGTAGAAATTACACAGTAAAAAACAAAAAAAGTAAAAAAAAAGCAAACCAAACCTAATAACAAAAAACCTTCCATAAGCAGGAGTAGAGTAGAATTAGAACAGTTCAGCTGGAAGGCACCTACAATGATCAGTCCAGCTGCCTGATTGCTTTAATGCTCTCTAATGGTGCAACACAGGTGAGCTGCAAAAGGCAGACTTGTGTTGTCCTCTCGGCCTGCTGTGATCAGCTGCATCCAAAAATATCTGGAGGGAAAAAGACATCTGACACAGACATGGAAAAAATGACCCAAACTAAGAAGTGGCAACTCCGAGGGTGTGGGAAAGTCTGCAAACAAATCATCGGGTGTGTCAGATACACAGACGCTGGGATAATGCAGTGATTACTGTGTCTCAGTGAATACGTAAAAATGAGCTTGGTGTTTTAAGAGCCAGGCACAATGACCGCTGAACAAACTCCAGTCTGGCTGCATTTGCCTAGGAGCAGCACAACATTTGCTGTGACCCTAAAGCTCATGGGATGCTCAGAGATAACTGAAGCCTGGAGCTACTAATCAAATCCAGCATGGCATCTTATTCTACATGGAGATTTTCTAGACTAAATATCACAGAACTGGGAAAACTGCTTCTGTGACACCCATGAGTTAATTTCTCCATGAGCTTCACTGAGGCTACAGGGCCCATTATTTCTCACATCACAAGATGCAGTGTGTATGAACCACAAGAAATGGCAAAATTCTGCCCGAGAAAAAAGCCTCCAAAATGTTGGTGAGAAGCTTTAAAATTCCAAATGCAACAAATATAGGAACCTAGAGAGCCCATGGATTTAAGTTCACACTGTCTGTACAGAAAATCTAATAAATAAAACTTATACTTCTGTGCAGCCTTGGTTGTTCCATTGCAAGCAAGCAAACAAACAAACAAGAGATAGTACACTGAAAAGCACATATCCCAAGTTAATGGCAGTGGACAGCCTGCAGAAGCAAGTGCAAAATTAACAATGAAAGAATTCCTTATGGAAGTCAAAGAGTTCCCATTTCTCTGGAGGTGTTGCTCATCAATCTGGCACCAAACTGTCAAACTCCCTCCAGCTTCTTTGGGAATCAGGTTTATTCCTGAAGGAGCTCAAGAATCCCAAGAGACCATGAGTAAAGAGGGCTCAAAGGAAAAATGAAAGTTGCTTATCTCTCCCCTCCACTGTGTAACCACTTAGCACCGAGTACCCAGCACTGAAGACAGTGCTCCTTGTGTTGTTTCAGCCTAGCTCAGAGACATGTTTCCTCAGCAGGCTATTTGGATCAAAGACTTAAGGCAACATCCCTCAAAGAAAAGACAAGGCAAAACACAGAGGGTACTTTTTCGCCATCTGCTTCCATTTTAATTTGCTGCACTCCCACATGTCACCAGAGTCTGTAGGGTGGTCAGCTGGATTCTGGGTCATGTGCATTCGTGGCAATATAAGACTACAAGGGCATCACATCCTGTTTCCTACAATCATAGACAACTGCGTAATAGACACGTAGTCCAGCAGTCTCCACAGCTATTTATTCCAAAACTATCACACATTAACATAAACCTTTTCAAGTGACCAATGGGAAACAATTAGATAAGTTTTCCAGTCTGAAGTGAGGCAGCAATTTTCAATCTTAGTTTAAAGCAGCTGACAATGACAAATTACGTATTTCATTGCACAGAGGTATAATATCATCTCCCTGACCTTTGTTAAGTGATTCTAGAGATCATAAAATTTAGTCCACTCTGTGGATAAAATGACATAAAGCTAGAGATAACTTTTTATATTTGTCAAAATTAGAAAAAAAACCCCAAAATATTGATATGCACGTAATCTGGACTGTATGTTGACATATCTTGCAAAAATCAGAGTCAATTTTTGAAAAACTGATTCTCAAGACTAATGAAGTGACAATATTATACTGCTTTTTGATAAAAGTACAGCAAGACCATATGAAAATGTTAATACATGATGATAGGTCAACTGTGACTTGTATTTACAGTATTTCCTTAGATAAGGCTCCCATTCCACAGTAGCTTAGCTACACTAACAGATGTGTAAATCAGAAAGAGTGGGGGCCCCTGGAGATGTCCCAATAGATGTGAACATACTAAACATCACCACTGAAAGTAAACAGGGGACGAGACAGTAAGGAGTCACTTGCTAAATTTTGCCTCTTATTAAACAGAAAATGTGTCATGGAGAGCACAGTAGGACATTTATAGCTTAATACATGTCCCCCAGCAGGTACATGAAGCTATTCTAGATAAGTCCAGACACAGCTGGAAAACAATTCATGGGTCCCCCAAGATAAATTTCAGAAATTTTCAGTCAGAAAACGCATCTGTTTTTCTCCCTATAACTTAGTAATGGTGAGTGCCAAAGACTTTGTAACATTCACACAGACTGCCTGAATCCTGCTGACGATGAAAGGCTAAGGTCAAGCTTTGTACTTCTGGCATTGGCAACACATTTCAGGGCCTCTACAACGGAGCCAGAGAGATTCACTCATTGGGACGCCTGACCCACAGGGCAGTAAAAGTATGAAACAAGCAATGAGGGCAAGTTCATATCTCAGTAGGGCACAGTTGGAAGACAGTTCATATTGGCAGGGCCCTAGCATGGTTATTACTCTATCCCTGCATAACAGTGCAGGAGGATTCTGACAGATCAGAGCGCAAGTGAGAACAAAACCAACTGTCTCTCTGTGCACTCAGCTGTTAGAAACAGTTTAATTGGTTCCCGCTGTATACACGGCTGCAAAAGTAGTAAAGGACTGAAGTCCCCCCATGTTTGGTCAAGATCTTGCTTTCTTTCATCTGTTGTGCAGATGCTGATGGGGGTCACCTGCCTGGAGGGGGTCAGGATTGTGCCAAATGGATTTAAGGAGGGTACTCACAGTCCAGGAATCCCAGCTTAATGGTCAGTGACTCAGTGAGAAAACCAAGATTGTCTGCACTGGTGGATGGCTCAATTCCCAACATTTATAAGGAATAAAAATATCCTGGCAAACCTTCTCTTCAGATCTATGCTGTTTTATCTAACAAATAAACCCATTCCACCTAGTAGGGAAATTCTCTTACAACCATTGTCAGCAGTACCTAAGTTCCATACTCTCAGTACAGGCAAAAACCTAAATAAAATGTGGAGTGTAGGAAGAACTGGAGATTGTAACTAAAGGCTCTCGGAAGGTATGAAGGAGCCAGTAAAAAAGGAGGGAAGTACCCACTCTGCAATAGGGTGATATTCTTGCATTCTGGGAGATGTATGATTTTGGTGAATTTTATGGCTTGTCTACAAGCAGGAGGCTAAATGCAACATAATGATTAAGATGATGTTATAATATTTTATTTAATAGCTATGGCTTTGCTACACTAACACATCAGAAGATATTAAGGTATCTGAAAAAAATGGGTCTCTAACCTACCTGCAGAGAGAGTACTTATGTGATAGTACAGACACCCATTAGTTTGCAGACATCTGAGAAAGCTGTGCCTCAGTTTCCCAAAATGCTAAATTCACTAATATTTGTAAAGTGCTTGGAAATTTTCCAGAGGAAAGTACTGAATGCAAACCATAAATTACTAACTTTATCTGCTATATAGATGTGACTTATGTTTATACAGTGACATGTTTATACAGTGTATGATTGCAGACAAGAAAATATTCTCAGCATTTTACTTCTACCGGTCAAATAGGAACAGTCCATTGACATGACCCAGCTTTATCAGACATAATCTAACTAATGGTCATACAATACCCATAGCACTCAGGGTTTGATCCTAAACCAGCAGAAAGCACAGACCTTGCTGTATTGTAGGCTGATGATTTATTGACTACATGTTTTCAGAGGGAATGGACTGTTGTAACACACTTGGGGGAAAACAATGGCTTTATGTTAGAGGGAAATCATGTTGCACCTCTAGAAGAGTCCAGGAAACTTCTACGCAAGGATCAGCAGAGACAAAGATGCTTAAACAGTTCCACAGTTGTTTCATTCCTTCTTGAAAAGGTTGCTTGCTTTGACCTGACAAAGAAAGGAGCAGAATTGGCAGGCTGATGCAGAACAACGTGGAATTCCCAAGTATTTCTGTCACAGCCTTCTGGAGATTTGAAAGAAAACAGATGGCAGTGCAGGACCAAGAGCGTGCAAAGAGATTAATGATTTTTAAAGACCAGCATGAAATACTTAAGAATAGCCTAATTTTTTATTTTTAAAGTACTGAGCTTTCCTGGAAAATAGAAGAACCCAAAATGTTTGTTAGTTCTGAAAATATCAGCAACAATCATGCTACTGATGAGTATGCCTGTTTGAAATGTTTTAAGAAATATTTAAATGCAAAAGAAAATACAAAAATCTCTAAAAAATAACTAGAGGAGTGTTAGCAAGTTAAATCTTTTCTGCAAAAAATTGTCACTCTTTGTAATAAACCACTTTTCAACTGGGGAATCAGCAGAGATGCTGATCCCTTTTTTCAATGTCAAGAAAACAGAGATAGTGTTAAAAATGAAGGTATTGTTTCTTCACATGCATTCTTGACACTTAATGGACTCCAAAATATGAATAAGTTTCTGGAAGTTTGTGATGTGCCTGGTCAGCTTCCTCAGTCAACATCTTACAGATATGACTGCCTCTCCCCTGAAGAATAGCTGAAACATCAGAGGCTCTTCACATTGTTTTCTCTCTCAAAGACCACAAGAATATAAAATTGACTACATAGAGTCAAAACTCCATCTAAACCAGTACCATATCCCCAAGTAAAGGTCAGCTGCAGATGGTTAGGGAAAGCATATAAAAATACCATATATAGTCTGATCCTACCCCTGCTCAGTCCTCTCAGTTGTTTAGGACTTGCAGATGGGAGTATAGCCAGATTATCATGTTTAACAGCTACCAGTGGAGCCATCTTCCAAGATTTTTCAGCTCTTCCCACAGCTTTGTCTTAGGAGAAGAGAATATTGACATGTGCTATTAAACCTTGAAATATATTCTTGCATGATTTCTTCACAATAAATCCAACCTGGATTCTGTTCCTTGGCAGAAATGTTCTTTCTCTCTTGTGTGTCGGTGTTTGTGTGTTTATTTTAAGAAACTGTCCTGGGAACACATCTTCACATCAGATCTTGCAATGTTAAATTGGACCTGATCACATTCTTCAGAGAGGAACAGGGGACTATACAAGTTTCTATCTCTTAAGACATCACAGCTCATTAGTTCAATTCTTTAAGCAGCTAAAAAAATTGCCCCTCCAAACAGCAAACAAAATTCAAAGCCTCCCAAATCAGGCTTGTTGACTGCCTTGAATAATAAAAGCCATAAAACAGCAGAAATGAGTCCTTGTTTATGCCTCCTTAATAAACCAGGGAGACAGAATAGACTTGTTGGGTCTCACAAATCAGCTTCGTCCCCATTTCAAAGAAGAGCTGGGCTGGCACATACATTGCCTGAATTTTAGTCATTTTGGGACACCATGAAGAGAAAAATACTCTCCAACAAAAACAAATGTGAACTTCAAAATTCATGAGCAGAAATATCAACTTCAGCAATTATTACTGGGAAGTCAGCAAGCACAAGTTATTCAGGGAGGAATCCCATATCTTTCTTGCTGCCAAAGTTTTTCTCAGTTCCTCCAGGTTACCTCTATTTCCATTTTCACACAGTCTAAACACATCCTTCTGATCTCCAGCTCCCATTCCTTGAATTCCAGCAAGTCTTCTGATCTCATCCCTTTCTTATCTATTTCCTTCTTTTTGCCTAAAGTGTTTAATTTTTAACTCCAGAATAGCCTTATCACTGGTATAAGCCTTCCATAGTGTCAGAATAATTTTTCTACTAAATCAAAAAGCCCTGAGCTTCTCCTGGTCAGTTTTGTTACTCCATATTACAGAATCACAGACTCAAAGAATATCCTGAGTTGGATGGGACCCACAAGGATCACTGAGTCTGGTTCCTGGCCCTTCACAGCACTACCCTCAAGAGTCACACCATGTGCCTGAAAGCATTGTCCAAATGCTTCTTGATCTCTGTCAGGCTTGGTGCTGTGACCCCTTCCCTGGGGAGCCTGTTCCAGTGGCCAACCACCCTCTGGCTGAAGAACCTTTTTCTAGTATCCAATCTAAACCTCCCCTGACACAACTTCAGGCCATTCCCTCAGGTCCCGTCACTGATCACCACAGATTTTCGTCCTGTGTTTAGTAAGTTCCTGCTATTAGAAGACAATATCTGACACCACAGAGATCACCAGAGAAGCCAAAATCTCAAGTGTTGAAATACCATGTAGAAAACTGAAAATAAAAATCTAACAGGGAGCATGAACATTGAGCAACATACAAACCAGACACAAAGCCTCAGGGAGGGAAGAGCTTGTTTGACCATCACCAGGTACTCATTGAACACGCAGCACTGAGATAGCCTGAGGTTACACTACCAATATCACTGCTCAGGGTGTGATGTGTTCATGTGCATGTGCCTATGTGGTTCTCAGCAAATCACAGCTGGGTACATCCTGGCGAGAAAAATAGACCATGAGTACAGGACTGACATACCAAAGCTCACGGGAGCTTCCGGCAACACGGGACACATTCGACTGTGACTTCCACTGCTATAAACCAGCAGTAGTTTCATGGACCTTCAGAGAGTTACTCTGCTGTAAGTATGTGAGCAGAATCAAATGCACTCTGTAGATTTGCCCAAGTCCCTCAGCCAGCATTTCAAAAACAGCTTATAATTTTGGCTGCCTCAATTTTTGAGTGTCTTGGTGTCTTAAAGGACACTAAAAATAAAGAGCCAAAATTACAGGTTACTTGAACAACTTGGGCCTCAGTTTCTCTGTACCAAGTTCTGATGTTACTTGGACTTAGAATTGAAGCATGGAATAAGTTTCTTGAACAATACTGAGCTACACAAAGTTTTCTCTAGATGAGAGCTGACTTGCAGTCTCTGTGTCTCAGGTCACTTAGGTCAGAAGATAACAAGTCCCTGGCCTGATAATGACACAGACTTGTGCCAAACAGAAGTAACTTTACTGCTAAGTGGAATTGCAGAAATATGAGAAATCATTCAGACCTACTGGATGTTAGTATATATACTGAAAACTACCAGTTTTCTGCACATGCCTGAGTTCAAAGGAATGTGATATTAGGGAACACAACTGGCAAATGGAAAAGCCACATGAGACACCACTGTCAATAATCAACAAACCAAAAAAGCATGGGAAAATAAGCATAAACTCCTTCATCCAATGAAAATAAGAGCAGTCAGCTTTCTTTTAATTTAGGAACATGCTGTGCTTGCCTGGGGGTTGCAAGGGCAGGGAAGGGAGAGAGGGTTAGCTCTCCACAGGACTGACCCAGGTTTGAAAATTCACAGCAATTAAAGTGCTGAAAGCCAAGCCTCCCACACATCCTTCCCCTAAGTGTCAGGAAATACTGTCCCCTGATTGCTCAATCTCTAAGTCAGATGGCTGGCCTGGAGAGACTAGATGGGTTTCTTGGATACCATTGGACCTTGGGGGAATTTCTTATCGACTAAAGCAGACGAAGCAAACCCAAAAAATTTTGGAGATGCCTTCAAGATGCAATTCAACTCTTGACGAGCCTCCCTGTCAATGAAGTACAGAAGGTTCACCCCATGTCTGGACTTGGTAAGAAAAGCTTCTGTGACTGATTTTCAAGATGAACAGAACTACACATAAGCAGCACAACTAAAACAAACAGCAGTGATAGCAGCAGACAAGTGATACGGTGTGGTAAAGCCACTAGGATATCCAGGGAATTTGCTTACTCAGCTCTGTGAAACCATGAGACCTCACTTCGTAACACATAATATAGACTTTTAAAACCTCAGGGTTGCACTGACTGTCATAAGCTCCAAGAGGCAATAGCTTTCTGTTCCACAAAACAAAACTGAAAAGATGTTTGTCTTGTCCATATTATGTTTTTTTATCCTGCTACTAGGGTAAATCCATAGATGAACTAGCAATTTCCTGGCTGGTATAACCTCATCCAAATTCAAGGATGCTAAAATCTATGCATTCTCATTAGAACTAAATTTATGTCCTGCCAGATCAATATCTACCTTCCCATTTTTCCTCCCAGCCCTCCACTCAGTGTGCAACTTTCCCATTGAACCGCAACTAACAGCCCACAGGGAATTTCCAGACTTGCAAACCCCTGCAGGTAGTGTTGCTCACCCGTTGGATGCTGAGCTGAAGGAAAGAGGAAGGAATAATGAGACAGAGAGGTAGCATTCTGATTAAAACACCCCAAATATGGAATTATCTCCTCCTTAGTTCCTCTTCTCACCCTCTCAGTTTTCAGCATTTCTGAGTATATTAGTCCTGTATTGCCTGAAGTTCTTCGGGGAGACTAACTGTTGAACCAGGTAAAAAGTGTTTGTGGCTCCCAGACACTTGTCTTGGCTGTGACAGCTCTCAAGTTTTTATTGGGGCATAAAGGTTTTTAACAAGTTACTACAATCCTTAAGAGTTTTTTTTTTCTTTTACATCGCCAGCCAATGTGATTAGGCTGTTGTTGAGAAAAAAAGCAGCTTCTTCAAAAAGGAGCTGCTAGGCCCACTGGAAACAAAATTTAGTAAGAAATAAATGGGGTAGAGGAAAAAATTCTGATATGTCACAGCAAAGTAGCTCAGATCCCAATATGATTCCTTCCAAGTCTGGAGACTTCACTTCCAAAGTACATCCCTGCAGGATCTGCTTTTGAGAACTCATGCTCCCTTACACATGCATCAGTACAGTTGCCTGTTCTCCAGCTCGTGACTTGCATGGCAGGGCATTGGATGGCATCCCTTAGTGGGGATTAGACCTTGACCATCTGCCCAGTAAATGCTATCCCCATTACATCAGCCAGCACGGTGGTTACATCAACCTGCAGTTGTTTTCAGCACAGCTAACTACACTTGCTCAATTTCCTAATGCAGTGGAGATCCCGGTAAAACTCCCTCCTCCCAGTCCTCAGTTTTCTTCCTTTATTTCCTTCTCCCTGCCCCAATAACCCACTCTGCCACCCTCAAGAGGAAAAGTATTTGCAGACTTCTTCCATTACCAAAACAGCCTGATGCAGGGAATGCTGAGTTGCACAGCCTCTCTTGTGACTGCTTGTTGGCTGAAGCCAATTGCTAACAGCATGGGGCATCGCATTGTGCAATTCACATGGCTTCTGCTCCTCAGCCCAGCTTTGTGTTTATGCTCAAGGGCATCATCTCTCCTTCCAGCAACTGCATAGGCCAACAATGCTCCTGCTGGCCAAGAGCTTTCTACAATTACGAGTGCTTGCGAAGTGTGTCATCTTCACACAGGAGGCCTCAAACTGTTCCTGGAGAAGCAAGCTGCTTCTGTCATGGGTCTCATTAGAGAAGATGCCAGTGAAGAGGACAGCTGCCTACACAGCTGTCCCCAGAACTGCTGCCTTCTCCACTTGGCGAAAGAATAGACATCCAATTGTGAGGTTGGGGAGGTAAGATTAATTAAATGCAGCATTGAATTCTAATTGCAAATAGATACAGCTTTGTGCCCCACTGAAAACATCACCTTCTTATGGAGTAGGCTTGGGAATCTCTGGACTGCTGAGGTATAAAAAAATACTACTAAGAGTCACTAGTTTTAGTTGGGACTTGGACCAGGTGTCTGTATCAGTATCTGTGCAAGTTTTTCACAAGGATATTCTCCTTGCAGTAGCTGATTTGTTCATGTATGACCCTGTTACATCTAGGTTTTAGGTGTGAGAGACACCTCTTCTCTGTGGAAGCAGAGGGTTCTTTGAAGAGCCCTTAGTATCAAGCAAGTACAGGCTCAAGGTGCTAAATTTGGCAGATTCGGCCAAGTGACTTCCCTTACTTGTGTTAGTATTTTTTATCACCAGTAGCCTGGCAGAGCGGGACCAGGGAATTGCCTGTCAGGGGCCAGGGAATTGCCTGTCATCCTCGTAAGGAAAGAGGACCTGGTTGCTTCACAATATGACAAGGGATTAAAGAGTTAAAAAAGAAATCCTACATTCTGGAGTTGCCTAAGGAAGTTGATTTTTGCCTAAGGCTTATTTGGGATTTTCCTTTACTGCTACCAGAACATGAACTAGCTGAATTTCAGTGAATTTTGTAGTCTTCCAAAGATATGATCTTCCTCTCCTCACTCTCCTTAGACTTCCCTCATCCCCTGCCACCCCCATCCACATACAGAAGAGTGCAAAAGCCTGCACCGCCAGCCCCTCTGCATACCTTTAAGAGAAGCAATCAAACTAAACCTGAATGGTGTCTGCTGCCAAGCTGGCTTCAAGATATTTCAGAGGAGGAAAAAAAAAGAAGAAAGAAAGTACTTGCAGGGATTTGTTCTTGAAAACAAGCAAAAACATGAGAAGCTTTCCTGCAGCAGCTGCACTTACACTGTAGTAGCCGTGTCTCTGCGCAGATCCTCCCTGTTCTGCAGTCCCGTAATCCACACAGAGGAATGCCTGTACTGCTCCTCTCACTGGCACTGCTGCTAGAGTGAGACTGGAACTGCTGCTGTTTTCACTTTCAGACCAGCCTCTCTCTCCAAATCCTCTGACGTCAGACAGCCTGCAAGAGATATTTATGGAATGAACAATCTAAAAGTTTCTCTAGGTAGATTTCAAACTGCAGTTTGGGAGGATTTGTAATTTTTACACTCTTGGATAGAAAACCCCTACAAGGGGGTCAAGGAGGAAACAGTGGGGAACTACAGATGTGGTTGTATAAGTCCCTGGCAAAAGACAATCCCTGTACTTTTCCATCCATGGTGTATTATATCCACACCCAGGATGTAACTATCTGTCGTGTAAGTCCCCATTTGGAAAGTGGTTTTCCAGTCTCTCAGCTGTGCTTAAATAGGGTTTGAATGAAGCGTGACATAGAAGTCTCTCACAGACACACTCCAAGCCCACAGCTCTCTGCTGTGTCCAGGTTTTGACTGGATTTATCTAAAACAGGACTGAAACAGGCCTTCCAAGCGTCTTATCCACATCGTCTTTCAGTTTGGCGCTAACCCCTTCCAGCCGGATTGTTTTCTCAAGCATGTAGGCCATTTTGGCCATCTTCCCTCCTAACTTCAAAGTACCTTTTCCAGAAGTGTGTCATCTCAGATAAATACCAGCTCAGAAAATTAATTTAGTCTTTGATCTCTATTATGCTCTGCCTATTTGCATCTTTCTATTATTCCTTTGCTCCTGTACAGTGTGATACTTTTCACCTGCTGTGAAAGCCACTTAGGTGTTACGTGGAAGAGATGCCAGAGCAAAAACTGAAACGGTATTAGCATTAACATTAATCAGTATTTGAAGAGTGAAATGCTCTCGTGGTGTAATCCTGCTGAGGCAAGTGATGATAAATTTGGACTGATAAGACCTCTTTGTTTTGTATTTAGAAGCTGAGCTTGGCTGTAAGCCCGTAAGTATCAGTAGTCTCATCTAAGAGATGAAACAGGTCTGAAGGTGAAGTGATATAGGGTGAAAGCCCTTGAGTGAGCTTTGCTTGATTACAGACAGACCTTTTTAAGAAGTTCAAAACTTATTCAACATTTTCTGCAGGAGTATACAAATGTGCTGCTATTGTAAGCAAGTGAGGTTTTTTTTTATACCCCATCATTTCCATTTGTAAGCAGTTATAAGAAGTATATGTCTTGGTACCACTTTTGGAGATGCAATTGCTATTTCAAAATGTGCCAGGGTTCTTTTCTGTGCAACTTACTAGCAGAGCAAATTTACCATTTGGGGCTGTGTGGATCAGTTTTTTCATACATATATCTATACTTTCTCTTTTCTGCTCTACCATTGTCACCTTTGGGCATGAGCCAGGACTCCTTGAAATCAATAAAAATCATCTGATCAACTTCAAAAGGCTTAAAATTAGATTTTCTCTGATAACTTTCTAATGGCAGCCATCCCCACGCACTGTAATATCATCATTATGACCAAAAGCTTTGAGATACATTCCAGAATAAAGTGGTATCTCTTTGAAGAGGTTTCCATTTTTATACTTACAAGATGGATCTAAGATTCTGGCAGATGGAGGAACAAGAAAATTATCCCAGTTCCAAAGCAGTATTCAGTCAAGCAAAGAAGTAAAATGTTTTTATACATAAAGAAAAATAATGAAGTGAACCCAGTTTTGACAGTGCAATCCAAGCATCAAACAGGTGACGTTGTTGTTCCCTCTGGTTATGAGATCTGCTTGTGAGACTTGTCTACTTAGCATCGACAAGGATCACCCAGGGCATGAGTCCCCGCCTTGCTATGCTGCATGCTAATCTTATTAAAGATCAACCCTGGAGTTACATTGCTGCCTGTTGGCAGTTTGTCCCATAGATATCCAGAGGGAACTCTGAAGGGCAGAGTGATTCAGGGCTTTTCTGTAGGATACCAGAGCTGTTCCTTCTGGGGAGTTCCACATCCCACCAGATTTCATTGACTCAGCTCCTCTAAAGCACAGTAGAGGCTCCTGGTGTTTGCTAAAGATGAAATGGCTATCCATGACTCTTATTTCCTCTGTTTCGTTTATAAGATTATTTTACATCTTCTCCCTGGAGAGTGGAATAGGAGGAACATGGAAATCCTGACCATCACGCAGAACTAAAGCATGAATAACCACAGCTTGTCTTACAGTGTGAGCCAAGAACAAATCGTATTTCTTTATTTCGAAAGATTTTGCGGCAAGATTGAAATGCCAAGAGACTGAAATGCTCTGTTTACCCAAACATGACATGGACAGTGACAGTTAACCTGTGTCCAGTAGCACATTTCATTTCCGCCCTGAAGGGATATGCCTCTTACCATGTAGTTGTTCAGGTAGAAATATTCATCCCATCAGAAATGCTGTAACTTTCCAGGTACCATGGACTAAGATGGTATCTCTATGAACATGTCGTATTTCTACATGAAAATGAAAGGTCGAATAGCCAGTTGTATGGTTGTATATTCATAACCTCTGCACTGAATCCCACAGGAGTCAATCCCACAAGATGCCACAGAAGCCCTTTCTGGAACACGACACCATGAAATGAAGAGCACAAAGAAATCACTCTGTGAGCAATCTGTGCCCCTGTTTCCTATACCTGAGAAACCTATCCCTTAGATTGGGAATGTGCATGCAAGAGCAAAAATAATTTCATTTCAAACAGAATTTATTTAAAACAGTAATTCTCCCAAAAGACACTAGAGACAGGCACATTTGGAGGGTGAGGAGAATCAGCTTTGGGCATTGGACCAACACAAGCATAGGCACTACTCAGCCCTAAAACTCAGAGAAAACACAGAGAACCAAGTGAGACCCTCTGAATCACCTGCACGTGACTGACAAAACGAGACAGCACGTGCTCCTCCAAACCAGTCTAATGTATGTTCACATGCGCAACTTCAGAAGTCCACTTGTCACTCCCTTAGTGCTACATAACAAAATAATAAACCAAAGGAAATGAAACCCTATTAAAATACTATTCTTGCAGCCATAGTGGAACAGGCCATTCAGCTCACTGGTCTAGTACATTGCCTCAAGCAGTGGTTAGATACCTGATGATTCAGAGCATGAGGAATGGAAAACACACTACATCCAGCCAGTTGTGGGCTGGAATATTACATAAGGATGAGGGCTTACAGAGAGAAGAGAAATTCTTTCTTGAACCCCACAGTTGATCAGTTTACACCCTTGAGCAGGAGGTTATTTCAGCTGCTGGGTTTTTTTCCCTTGCACTGGTAATGCTATGTATGTTATTTCTGCATATATTTCAGTTTGGGAACCTGCCAGGTTTTTTTCCAATCCACTGAAGTCAGGAAATGCAAAGTTATGGCACATATTCAAAGAATAGCACACACCAAAGCATGCAGAGAGCTCTGTCTTTGTCCTTAGATGCACACAACCTTGGCCCTCGTTTTTAAATCCACCCGGTGATTTTCCTTTCATTTTGAATGATGGAACTCTATTCACTGTGTATTCTTGGCCCCTAGATTTAATTCTCCATTGCACTGACCAGAGGGAAACCACCTACAGGTCTCATAGATGTCTTCATTTCCAAGGCTAGAGGCAGCACCATGGCTTACTAAGTGTTCGTAAACAGTTTAAGTGATTGGAAAGAAAGCTGGTGATGTGTTGCAGATAAACATGTGCCAGCAAGAAGGATTGTTCTGAGAAACTGCCACAGCTACCTTTGAACTGTGTAAGAGATCATACCCTAATCAGGAAAGGGGGAAGAAAGCACTTCCTGGAGCTGTACAGTGTGTACCTGAGATGTCTCTTTAGCCACACGGCATCATACATAGCATGGGAAGTGTCTGAGTATCATAATCAATGTGTAGCACTGAACTGACAGAATTTTAGACGCGGTTTCCTCCAGTATCAGAGTCAACACAACGTAAGAATCAGTGGAGAATAAGGCTCACACGACAGAAGGAACACTTCAAATTAAAAGTAATGCAGTGTTAAATAGAGTAAGACTTAGAAAGCCATCATCTCTGCAGTGCATTGTGACTGAACTCAGAGCCTGAGGCACAGACTGGACTTCTCAAACTAAATCAGCAACTTAGATGGACAGTATTCATACATGAGAGTAGACAGAAGGCAGCACTAGCTGAGAACACCCTGCCTCCACCAGCAGCAGAAGAGGAAGCAGGAAAGAGTGAGCTTTATCCCACACAGGGAGTTGTGGCTAGGCTCTGACTCCTTTGCAGCAGTCAATTAGACAGAAGAGAATTGAGTAGGCAAGACTATTTGGACCGTTGGTAACTAAAATTGCTCTGCAGACGTATAATATCAGAATTAAACATTTTGTAATATATCACAGCCCTACTAGCTATTCCCAGTGCTATCTTAGATCCATTTTGTTTCCACGAAAAACTGTATAGTAAATTCAGGTTAACCAGGGTCCTTTGAGAGCTTTGTGGGACAACAGCTTCTTGGCTTCTTTTACTCACACACTGTAGCAATGACTGTTAAAGTGGAGATGCTTCAAACAAGCCAGAGAAAAAACATATGCATACAGTAGACAATGATGCAGACAGAAATGCCAGCAATGATATACCATATTAACAGCAATCATCATGTGTTACAGAGGAGCCTAGGTAGGAAGGAGAGTTCAATTCTGGGGAATGCATCAAATTTAAGTGTCCTTACTGGTATAATTTTTTTTCTTTTCTTTCCTAGACATTCTCTTTTTCTTGCAAAAGATTTATTTTTAAAAGACTCCAGGAAGCCAAGAGAGCCTATTAGACTGGCAATTATCCTGAGTCACTTCCTACAATGGTTTAAAACAACTCAGAAAATCTCTTTCGTGGGCATGAATGCAAAAGTACATCAGTGACCCACAGAGTTAAACCAGTAAACCTGAAAAGAGTAATAACCTATAGCTAGTTACATCACATTTTTAATAACATTGAAAGACTGTCAAGGTTGGAAAATCAAATGCTGAAAAATTACAGATAGCAAACACGTTATGATATGGATACGTTTAGCCACCGCCCATGTGTAACAGCTGTGGCAGAACATGTGATGGGATCCAGCTGCCTGCATATCAGTTCAAGACATTTAGCTCAAGACAACTCTCTCCTTGCAGCTCCTGCCACAGTTGATGTGAGCGTGGTGCAAGCTCGGTGATGAAGCAAGTACCTAAAAATGCAAGCACACATTTAGAGCTGCAGTTGCGGTGCTTGTACACTTTTAGGTGTTTTGGTTTACCAATGCTTATGCTCTTTACTGTTGTTCTTTCTGTATTATTTGCTAATTAAAGAAAAAACTCCCAACAGTTCCAAAACTTTTGCCCATGTAATCCTACTGAATATTTGAGATATCAACATAAACCCTAAAGTCCCCTGAATACAGTTTTACTCCACTGCTGTCATGATACCGTATTACTCTCCTCTTGTGAAGCTGCCATTTCAGAAGTAATGCAGTTTAGCCATGACATATTTGTGTGTCTTCTCAGGCAGGAAAACATAAGAAAGTTCTTGAGCTTTGCTTCTGAAACATGGTACAGTATTATGGACATAGGCAAATAGTCTTGGCACAAGTATTCTTGGAATTTATACAAACTGTAGAGACTGCTGTGCTTCAGCCCCAAGTCTTATTACCACACCAGCCAAAAGTGACCTTGTGTGCTACCCCACCTGCAGGAGAAGAAATCAAGACAGCCTGTCTACAGGATAAGATCACAGGATCCTGACGGATAATGCCAAGAAACATTTATTAATATTTTGTAATATAAGAAATGAAACAAGCAAACAGAACAAAATGAAACCGCAACATATATGTATTCTTTCTCCTTTGTACCTATCAGATACCACAACTAAGAAGTCATTCTCACGTAACACCTACATTTATTGTGAACACTGTTTCTGTCACCTGCACAGTAGTCTACAGAAATTAGTAAATTTACAGGATTAAACAGAAGGCCACCGAAGTCCAGATTATATTTTTTTCTTCCCAGACAGAATAAAACCCAGTGTTATAAATGAACAAAAGTTTGAAGACAGAATAGTCCTTTGAAGAATCAGGTTTTAGGCTGGTCTTGGGGAGTCAGTGAAATATGACAGAAGTATAATCAGTCTTCTGGTAAAGACAGGCAAGAGCAACTGCTTTACAAACTTACACTAAGAGCATACTGACTTCTCCAGGGTCTTAGTCACTGCTGATTTACACATCGTTCAAGATATTCAATATCCCACAGCACCAGGATTTTGTGCCTGAAGTCAGGCGATGCTGCTGGGTGTGTGTGTGTGTGTGTTACATTATGTAATGGGACGGCTATTGTGCTTATCTCAAAAAAAAAGAAACAAACAAAAACACTTCACAAAAACCCAGTGAGCTGGAAATGAGCTGGAAATTCTGAAAAATAAACCACAATAATGATTTTCATATGTCTAAACCCACTGTCTCCTGAATCCCAGAGTCTGTTCCTTAAGATCCCAAAGCATCTTGAAATAAACAAAGTTGGGATGCTCAGCATATTCTAAGACTGAGGTACAATATATTGTCAAATGTGCCCTAAATTAGTCCATTTTGCTCTGATATAAGTATTTATAGAAGAAGACCCACCATTGGTGAAATTATCAGTGATGAACCAATTAAGATAAAATGCGTTTAACCAGATTCACAGGAAAAGGTTATTGTACTTTTGATTTGTCATTTCCTTAGATCATTTCAAGTATAGACAGAAAGATGATAGGCTTAAACAAATATTTTTATAACTTTTTGTTTGTTTCACAGAATTAATGTAGTAGAAGTTGTTGCTATAAGATTTTTTTCCCAGTTAGGTACAGGAATTATCTAAAACCTAAAAGTTTTGTTCCTTCTCCTCCCACCTGCCATTAATTTGATAGATCCAGAAATGTATACCAATCTAATTGCCCTTGATCAAGTTTGTCAGGACATGAAAACACAATTTTCTTGTAAGAGAAATTCTCCAAGCTTCTGAATACTCAATCATCTCTAGTTGGCATATAAAATCATGCAATATCATGTTATATATAAAAATTATAATATTATGAATTTATAATAATAGTATATGTTTGGAGGAAGAGACACTTTCTAAAGCCTTAAACATATGATTAGATACAAATTATACCAGCTTAAATAATTTGCAAAACAAATTGAGAGCTAGAAGTTGTGGAAGGGCCTGTGAACCTGCAGGAAGAGATTGGGTTGTGTGGGGACTGTTGAACAGTGAACCACAACCACAAGGTTACCAACAAAGGACTGGCATCAATGCCTGGCTTCCTTGAGAAAACTGAATGAAGACACTTCTTCTTCCTCTCCATCTCTGAAACATGATGAAAACAGCTCCGTATTACAACCAGGCATAGCAGCCCTCTGAAGTCATTCCAAAAGCACAGGACCACTGGAGTGCTGTGATGTTTGGAAGCAGCAGGGGGGATCACAAGCAAGTGGCTTCCTTCACATAGAATCAAGCCCTCTGAGGATAGTTAACTTATCTGAGAGGTTAGCCACGAGCATCCCCAGAAATTAGGGAGTGTAAAAGGAATCCAGATGCAGGAGAATGGTTAGAAATTGGTGGATGAAGTATTTTGTGAACCTCAGTGCTGGCAGAAGAGCACAAAGCAGCTAACTGGGGCAAATATATGTTTTTTGCAACAAATAGCTAAACCAGCTTCTTTTCTTCACACCAGTGTTACTAGTCAGATTGTGTTAATGTCTGTAAATCTCTTTGAGATCTTCCAATGGAAATTGCTATTCAAGTTTTATAAAAATATTATATAAAGGAAAAGTTACAGTGCCAGAATATATACAATGAATCTATGGGAAATCATTATTCTTCCGTGTTCCAAGAATTGTTTGACAAGTTTTGAAGTTATTTCTCTGGGAACTGATCTGACTTAAATGCGTTTATCCTTTGCCTTTTGTTAGCTCATGTTTGCATTTACTGTCCATTAATAATAGATGAACACAACAGCCTAAGGTACTTGATTCTTTTATGAACTGTAGATAATTCCACATTTCAGTCCTACATAACATCAACAGCATAGGGAAAACTGGAATGTGGCAAGAAGCCCAGGAAAAGGCAAGTTGAGTTGGATTGGGAATTAGCTGGAAGGATAATAATCCTGCAAGCCAATATTCATTAAGCAATTTTATGTGCAGCAGAATAAAATCATGATACATGCTTGGCATCTGGAGACTTTAAAATGCTAAGAAAAATATTTCAGTAACTGCACAAATTGGTTAACAATTGTGATGCAAAACAATTATTTCTACGTCCCTTGATCCAGCATGATTCAGTTTTACTCAGCACTATTCTGAAACTTCAATACATAATCTAAAGAACTGTTTATCATACAGACTTGCTGTTTTCTGAGATGTTATACAATCCTTCTTCCCATTTTCCTTCTTCAGCCATCTTTTGGCCTGCATCCAAATCATGTTCACTTCAGCAACCTGGGAATAAAATTCTGGAGGTGCTTTGGCATACACTGGGGCCTAGGCAAGCCCTATAAGGGCACGCAAATATATCAAAACTGTAAAACAAGAATTCAAAACAGTCGATAACTAATAACAAAAGCAGACAAAAATTAGCATACCTAAACTGCTCTTCTGGATTAAATTCATATCTGTTCTTAAACTGCTAAATATGAGCCAAAATAACACTACCACCTTCCAAAGGTAAGATGCTTCATCCTTTTGTAGCTCATGATTTGCACCAGACCACATGTGTTACTTATGTGACTTTTCTGATAAGTCATTCAATGGAAACTGCAAATAATATAAGCTCCATTGAAAAGCAAATGTTATATTACTAGTAAAAATTTAGTTGCTGAACTAGCCATGTGACTCACCCAGGAGGACAGTTGCATCTCAAGGAAGGCTTTTGGATTATCCCACTTAAGAAAGGTCGGTCCTACTCCATCTATCTGGATGTCTGTTTCTTAGTGAAAAAGACACTATTTATCTGAATGTAGGTAGTCAACAGAGATTTGGAGCTGTTTCTTCTGTTTTTCAAGTAGCATTTCTTGTTCATGCATCTCAGTGGATTAGAACTGACCTCTGAAAATTTAATGGAGTCCTTACATATCTTACTAGATTCATACAACACAAAGTGGTTTTTCCTTTGTTCACAAAATCGCCTTTTCAAGGACAGTAACTGTTAACAATCTTATCTGTTTTAAAAGTGTCTATGTGCTAGTCATTTGCAAGAAAAAATATGTTCTGAAGAAAGTCTCAGAAATAAATTTATTTACTGCCTGAAATTCATTATTCATGTCAACAATCTGATATATATACTGATATATGTTTTCAAATATCATATCTAGTACTTGGTATTTATTACCTCTGGAAAAATCTGACTGGAGTTTGTGCAAACCATTGACCTCTCCCACGGGTCACAGAATAATGCAAACTTGAGAAGAATAACCCCCGATTTTGCCAACAGTTCTCCTGTAAAAGATCTATTATTAGATTAATAATGACTTAATCTGAAAAATTGCTGCTGGCATATATTTGTCTGTCAAATTACGACCAAGACCTTTAGGAAGCTTAATTTCTGAAACAAGGATCCACAGTATATGGAATTTAAGTATGTGAATTTATAACTCACCATCTTGGTTATAAACAAGCTGTGAAAGATTAAATTCTTCACAATGCTCACAATAAGACTTTAGTTTGGAGAAGAAATAATGGACATAAAGTGCAGTACAGTTACTAACTCATGAAAAGGGATTTATTATATTTTCACCTTTGGCTGGTTTACATTTCCTCTGTGCTCTTCAGTCATATGTGAAAAACAGGTAAAATGCACGTTGTCACTTGTGCTTGTCATATTAGAGTCCGAGACACAGCTTTAATTTGATGAGGATTAAATTCCAAATGCAAGAGAATTGCAACTCACTAGTTCATTACATACTTGGGGACTCTTAAGTGAAAGATTCCAGGGAAGTCTAAACAACGACTAAATACAAAATCCATGGCCCTGCCAGAGATAGAAGACCAACACTGGGTAAATGAACATTTTGTATTTTAATATAGTTACTCAGACAGGAAGTCTGCCTCTTCACATTGGCAAATAACTGATGTCTGCAGTCCCTGGATACCAAACCTTGCCCATTTATAAGATTTCTCAACTGCAGATGCACAACATCAGCATGTGGCAAAATCACGCAGCCTTAAAAGTATCCGGCATTTGAGACTTAGAATCATAGAATAGTTGGGTTGGAAGGGACTTTAAAGATCATCTATTTCCAATCTCCCTGCCCTGGGCAGGGACATATTCCACTAGATCAGGCTGAATCTGCAATACTAGTTGAATAAGCAATAGTAGTTGGTTTATTTTAAAGTAAAAACTGAATATTAAAAAAAAAACAAAATCAAACAATGAAACTAACCTTTTTATTTCCTTTCATTACATGAAAATATCTAGAAAAAGGAGAATTTGAAATACCATTGCAATGTGCTTACATGAGGGCTATTCTATTTGATTTCAAACAGTTCAAGAGTACATCTTAATTTCTTAATTCACAGAATTATATGGGGAAAACCAGTGTTGTCCTGTTTACAACAATGCACAAATACATGGAAAACTTTAGTGGGAAGGCTGGTCTTGGTATTTTAAGGCATTTAGTGCCTCACTACTCAAAAACCATTTTCACTGCAGGTTGTGCTTGCAAAATTGGACACATTGTTTAATTATTCCATGGCTTCATTTTCTCCTTGAAGAAAAAGGCAGGTACCAACGCTTAACATGTTAATGTCTGGCACACCTGGCAGGAGCATATTATTACATCGAAGTTGAATACTTGAGAACCTGCACAAGTACTTAAGAATGCTCATTATGGCAGCTTCCTGAGATCAGTGAACCTGGGTAGTATAATTTCCCTCAGTTTTAGATATGCCATGCTACTTAGATTATGATGCAAACTTTTGCTGCCTTACAGACGGCCATCTTTTCTTGTACAACTCCCTTCGTCATCCTGTAAAAACATTTCTCATCTGCTCACCCACTCAAGTACTGGTCACCCCATCCTAATCCATTTTCTTATGAGATCAGCTATTCTCCTTCTGTATTTTTCTTCATTACTCTTCTGTGTCTATTCACTTTCCTCATACTAGCTCCACACTTCCCTCTACTCCATCCAAATAACAAGGCTGAGCAAAAAGCCCTCGAGAGGTCTGCTACCTCTGCTTCCCTTTGCCTCCAAACTAACACTTCATTTTACTTTCTCCTTTTCATTTTACATTACTTAAATCATGAACTTTATTTTTACTGGCTGGAGTTCTCCTTCATACTTATATTCTAGAGACTCTCTCACTACAGCTCCCTGCATCATGCCCTCTATTTTCACTTAACAATGATTGTGAAACTGAGATCACAACCTTTATCATTACCCTTTTGAACTGCAAAATTTAATTTTACTCCATGGCTGTAATCACCTTCAATCACATTGTTGTATTTTCCTCACATCTGTCCTCAATGAATGAAATCTTCTCTACCCTCCCCTCTTGCCCAATCCCACACACAGACTCTCAAAGTGCTGTTGCTTAATATCAGCCTTTCAGTTATCACTCTGATTAGGCTGTCAGCAACTGTGCCTCCTCCAGCAACTCTCCTGTCTATACTGCATTATTTTGTTTGTCTTTAAGGTCCTTGTCCATACTGCAACACTTTATTCGTGACCAACTTGCAGATAGGTTTCTGTCTGTGATGTATCAATAGTATCAACTACACTTTCAAATATACCTTTCCCTGCTTTCTGTGACACTAGTTTTCATTTCCAAAAAGAGTGCTGCAAAGATCTGTAATATTATATAATTCTCTTTCTTTAAATTCTCTTTACAGCAACAGCTTGATAGGAATATCCTAGCCTCTGACTATTGTGCTAATATCACCCACATTATTTCTATTTATTTTCCTCTTTTCCAGTATTGCCACCTGTCCTAAACTTAGCAGGAGCTGTTTGGTACACCTCTAAATTTACACAGTGCCCATAAAACTTCTAATTCATGGCCTCAACTTAAGATTTATTATAAATCAATGGTATCTAATAATTGAATTTTGTAATGTTTTATTGAAGGTGATGGAATTTTAATCCTCTTCAAAAAAGAGCATACACAAACTAGTCATAAAATGGCTATAAAAGAAATTATTAATTGAGCAGAATTGAATATAAGATTCTAAATTACTCAGCAGTTTTCAGATTTAAAAGCTCAAACCCCACAGGCTTTTCTACTCATGGTCACCTAGAATTTTATCTCTCCTTAGTCAGAGACAAATCAACAATGGACTTTGGAAGGTTTCATAATAAAATAACAATAAGAAAAACTATTATGCTGAAGATAAATGTGGGAAGGAGGTAGAGAAAATTTGCAATGCATTAGAATTATGTTTATGTCTCCTGTTAATACTTCTTATCCTAGTTTGCAAAGGATCCAGTTTACCATCTAGAAGGTGAACCTCCCCCCTGCCAAGCCCCAAAACCAGAATCAAAATGCCCAACTTGAAAAAAAAGATTTGTTGTCTGTTGCAGTCAGAGTCCTAAGAATCCCTAAATTTCTCCATGGAATTTTTGTTTACTCTAAGACAGTCAAGCATATAAAGACATATATGTATGCATATACACAAGCCCTAAGGAGGACATTTTCATATTTTCTAGTTTTACTGAGTCTGCCAAGACACAGATTTTTAGGGCACATATAAATGCGTTAAGTAAGAATGTGAGAACAGTGGTATTTTAAGGTAGTTTCCAAATGTTTTTCTTACATACATGAAGATTTAGGCCTGTTTCCTAAGAAACAGATTGTAACAGTAGCCTAAAAGAGGAAAACATCTCTGTCCTTCTCACGGGGCTGGACTATTAAGAGCAGAACAAGGCATTTTTGTCTACATGACAGCATTAAGCATTTTAACACCAAACACAAAGCAGAAGAAAACAAAGGTTATAGGGCTTTGAGATGATACTTGAAATACCAAAATATATTGCCTTAACTTTTTTACATTCCATTCAAATACAGAAACCTAAGTTTCTGTATTACCACACCTTTTACTATAAAGGTTGTACTGTTTCTGGCAGCGCCCACATAACAAACTCAACAGATATTGTACCTAAATTTAGGCCACATTTCAGACTTTAAGTTCTGGTCATTTAGGAAGTGTTTCTGGTGAGACAAACTCAGACTTTGGCAAGAGTTTTGGCCCTTCATCCTGCCCAGTAGATCTGTGGAAAGATTTTAATGTTCTAACTTCTAATCATTATCTCAGCCAAATGGCATGATAGTTGCCAAGAATAAGTAAAGTCTATGAAAAGTAAAACTTAGAAAAAAAAAAGAAAAAAGAGACTACTTGAAAGTTTGGGCTATTATAAAACTGTCAAGGCTGTTTATTTGGAAGCATAGTAAGTTGCTAGGTGACATAATGGAGCACAAGTCCTTGAACTGCCAGGTCCAGTATATATTATGACCCATATTACTTTTCTAATAGGAAGAAAACTACAGCGGTAGAGGCAGATGATTCATTGTGATGCTCTATTACTTCAGAATGCAATGGCTGACTTTTTTAAAACATGAATTGCCAGATCTTGTAACTCATACAGTCATGTAATTATTTCAAGTCTATAGGCTGCTTGTGTTTTGTGGTGCACTTCCTCAAATGCTGGAGTTAAAGAAAGTTGAAGTCGAATGTAAATGATGAAAATTCCTCAAGTACAAGGTGATTTCCCAGGGAATATAGAAAGAAGATCTCAAACAGCAAATTCAAGCAAACCAAAACTTTTCATGCCTCCAGCATAAGATATAATCTCTAGACCTGTACATTTTTAGTTGGCTGTCACCTTCAGGCTCCATTTTCCAAGACGTTCTTCAAAGTTCTAAGAAATACACATGCTGAAAATAGTTCTTTTTGTTTGGTAATAACAAAAAAAAGTCCTACAATTCCTGCATTTTTGTAATCAGCTCTTTACCACTAATAACAGAAATCTTGGGAAAATTTCTAAAGCCTTAAGCCTAAAATTTTAAAAGTTCTTAAGCTAGGCCTCAAGAGAAATTTCTGTTAATCAGCAACTGTAATTTTGAATTAAATTAAGTGGCTTTTTTTCATCATGTTTCTCTTGTATCTTTCGGCCTCACTTTCTCTTAAAGGCTGGAAATCTGCTGTTTCCTTTCTTTTCTCTTTATTTGAGCAAGCACTGGACATGGTGTGTGGACTCATCACAGTGGGGACTCCAATCAAATCCCTGTTCTTATGAAAATAAAGTTATAACATGAAATAGTGAATGAAATAGTGAAGAGGTTGAAATAGAAGCCTTAAACTCTCTTGGCTAATGAAAGTTCTGCATTATTTTGCAGTTTTTGTTATTATTTTGTTAGTTGCGTTATTTTTACAAAATCGATCTATTTACAAAATCAATAGACTAATTAACGTTTTAATTAGCTTCTAAGTTTACCTAATAGTTTCTGTCCTCATACAGCTGTATGTACTACTTTGATCATTTATATAACTTCTGGGAAAAGAATGGTAATTTAGGGAAAATTCCCCTGGAGCTAATGCCCCCCTCATGAAAATGTAGCAGTCATATTAATACCCATATTACTTCAGCAAATACAATACTAGGAGATGGTATTATTACAAGATGCTGGGAGATTGGGTCTCCATATGTCTCCATTTTTAAATGCATGTCTCACAGCAGGTGCAGAAACAGGAGTCCGCTATAAATTTATCCTCCACAATGGCACAAATTTTCCTTTGCTTAATGCTTTCAGAATCTTATACAAAAATACTCATATATAAGCTAGTCAAACTCAGGGATACAAAAAACCCCCTAGATGTTACCTATTTTGAAGCTGGAAGTAATTTTAAAGGTACAAAATCTGACCTCTTGTGTAAGAGCCAACATCAAACTTTGTCTATTAATTCCTAAAGCAAATGGATAATTTCTTATTGAACTAGATTCTCTCTCAATGACAAAATGGGCACTTTTTGAAACCACTTTGAACTCATAAAGTATTTATCAGCACTTCTTGCTCTTAAGCACAAATGAAGCTGCATTCAAACTACTGAAATAAGTGCAGACAACACCTGATCTTGTTCTTAAACTGCTGGAATGATTGAACTAAATGAGGAAAAGTTAAATCTTTTCCTTTCTTTCTTGACAATATCTGAGTGTATGGATTTCTTCTAAAAGGATGATATGAAATGCTGAACTTTAGATTTCAATACCTTAGGAGCTTTATATGAAAATTAAAACCACAGTGATGAGACTTAGAAGAACCATATTAAGTTTCTTACTATCTCCTGTACTGGACAAGCTGAAGTAGACACAGAACACAAAGACTAAGAAAATGAGAGTCCATAAAGAGAGAAAGTTTGATTTCCTTCAGATGAAAAGAAGTCCTAAAGATGGACAAGAAGACAAATAATCAAGCTGTGGAAGTTCTTTGACTTGGAGGTATTTATTTTATATTTTCTATGAAATGTGCAACTGTTGACCAATCTGATTAGGATAGTGTATGTCTTACAGATTTTCAAACTATGAAGTTGACTGAAGGTTCCCTATGGCCTAAAAGTTATAACTGAGAACATGATGCTTTTTTAATGAACTCAAGATTACATGTTGACAGTGACCTTGAAAGAAAATCGATATCTCCAGGCAAGGAAATATTATCATGGTTAGGATAACAAAATAAGGTGAAGTTAAGTCGCATCAGGTGGCTTTGTTGAAGAAGATATATGCTGTCTTTGCCTTCTTGTTCATAGTATGGTCCTAGAAAGATGTTTCAATAGTCTTGAAAAAGACTTTTTTGAATAGAGGTTCTTGATTTCACCTTGTGGGTCAAACCCCTGCTAATGTGAGATCAGGTAGTACTCTTTCAGAACTTAATCCTGTTTTCTGCAGTATCCAAAGGGACAAATCAAGAACCTAATGTAATTCATTTTCGTCTACTTCTCAGTGTACATTTATTCACCATAAATTATCTCCATTTTTTCTTACGTCTGTCTCAGAAGATTCTTTTACTTCCACATCAATTACCTATAGTGTATTGATATTCACTCATACAGCCTCTCATTTTTAGCCTTTGCTAAATAAAGTCCTACAGGTCTGTTCTCCTAAGTCAAAATCTCCATCAGTTTAACTGTTCTAGTAGCGTAGCCCTTGTATTCAAAAGCTTGCAGAAATAAAAGGAGCTGACCATAAACACACAGAGAAAGTATGCTGAAGGTCTCACCAGGATTCTGTACAGTAGTGTGAATGCTTCCTTTCCTTTGCAGCACACATTCTCAGTCCACTGAAGAACCACAGCTTTTCTTCATCGGCAGCTGTCTTCTGGATTTTCACAACCAGAAAATCTTCTGACATTTCTAGCTGAATGGATTCCAGATTGTAGCAGAATGTGTTGTCATTAGCCCTCAATCCTACAAGCCTTCAACATTTTGCAACTTATAACACATTTCATGGTTATCCATATTGATTACTCTAATCCTCGTGGTCATTCATCTTTTCCTGTATATCTTGATCCTTTTCAGCACATATAACTCTCAGCCACATCATCATCAGAGTTTAATTAATACACACTCCCTTTTTTGGCACAAAGTTATTAACTAAAATATCACATAAGCTCTGTCTCACAAAAGCCTGCTAAAAATTTCTTTGCAGTCCAAGAACACCCTTTTTCTTAAAAACTCTAACTGATCACATTTAACTAAGTTCTTATTCCTCTTAAAATTCTTTCACTGATCTCCCATCTTTTGCTGTCAGCATACTACATACTACAGCCAAGAGGAAAACCTGAATAATTTTGATAGTCAAATTAATGATGCAGATTTTCTTTTGCAAAAAGATGAGTAAACCTAGAGTACTAATTCAGATTTGGGTGCTACTTGACTAACACGCCATTCTTGAAGGCAATATATTATGGAGCACACTCCAGCACTTCTGCAAGGACAGCTGTGTAATAGAAAGTGTATTTCAGAAGACAGTTGTGTCCTTTCTGTTATCCTTGTTCTTCTCTTGTTATGAAAGTGATCATTGTGCAGGTGACCCAGGATTCCACCTCCCCTTTCAGAAATTCAGCCTATGTTTTTATTCCGGAAGCAGTTTGAGTCTAAGCTAGCTCGTTGGCTTCTTCTCTGTGTCATAGCATATTCAGACTATCCTATAAGAAACCAGTGTCTGTTCACTGTGCCACTGGCACAGAGTTTACAGCTCAGGCTTCAGGCTAAAGAAAGGCACCTAAACCATTTGCAGAGCAGGCTTGGCACCAGAAGCAATTGTCATTCACCCAGCTCCATACTCCAGCCACTGAACACTGGCAGACACAAAATGGCTTTCCTCACAATTAACTGCAATGTTATAATGTCCGCTGCCCAGCTAATGCACAATCCAGCTAAGCTGCTAAATAATACAGCTGACTATTACATTTGCAGTTTTCAAAGAATATTGTACCGTCCTGCATCATTTCAATTCAAAATCAAGCAAACCAACAAACCCAGTTCTTGAACCTTCAATTAAACATCCCGTTTCTTTCAGAGTTCTGGAGCTGAAATTCTTTATGCTTCCCTTCCAAATCCTGATTTCCTAATCTAAATTAATTGAACACTGTGAGTTATGCTTCCCTCTTGGCTGCAGTCGTTTCCCTTTCTTCAGTTACCTCTGCCTCTAACATCGCCTTCAACATCCCCATCCCTACTGACAAGAGACAAAATTTTTCATAGTTTTGGAGCAATGCTGAGAAGATAATTACTATTTATTCCATTATCCCATTCCAATGTCCTATTTTTCCTTCACTCTTTATTTAATCACCAAGTAATATTTTCCATTTATTTTTACCCTTTTGACTTTTGCACTTGACTTTAGATGGTGATTAGTCCTTTTCTATTTTATTCCCTGAAGGCTCACTACTTATGCCTCATATGCTTTCTGAGACAATTATTTACTTAGCTGAGAGAGAAAACCTCTTCCCTACTGTTTTTCCTATTCAGCATACAAGTTCAACATACTTTTACCATGTCTGAGTAAGAGAAATTTCTATCCTCCTCCATAGTCAAGTCCCTGATTTTTCACTTCATTTAAATTAGTGTGCTTGCAATCACAGTAATCTGATCCCTGCCACTCTATCCCACCAAAACTAAGGCCAAAATATCATGTTGTTTGTGTGGCTCTTCAGCACCCACTTCACAGAATGATGGGGTTCTGCTGTTACTGCTCTCTAAGTTTTGCTCTCATAGCAAGACAACAGCCTCTTTTTCCACTAGCAAGGGGGTTTTTTTACAACGGCTCTTATATTACAATTAAGGAACTGATGTCCTCACTGCCTGTAATCTTGGTATTTCTCCTCAGTTTCCCTCCATGGCGTTTCAGCTGCATAACGACAAAAGACTTGCTTCTCTTCAGCCTTTTACGGGTGGGCCGAGCCGGGAGATCCCTGTGGACAAACAGGTGCGGCACAAGGCATCAGGCGGGGAATCCCTGGAGCGCTCCCCACACACCGCACCTCTGGGCTGGGCAATGTGTGCGAGCTCCCTTCGCTCGCAGCCGTGAAACTCCGGCTGCGGGGAGCACACCTGGCGGGGAGCCGGCCCGACGGGCGAGGCAGGCGGTCACCTGCGGCAGGCGGACACCTGCGGCAGGCGGTCACCTGCGGCAGGCGGTCACCTGCGGCAGGCGGACACCTGCGGCAGGCGGACACCTGCGGCAGGCGGACACCTGCGGCAGGCGGAGCCCGGCCGTTCCCCGCTCCCTGAGGGCGTGCGAGGGCCGGGAGCAGTTCCCGCCGCGGGGCGCGCGGCGGCGCGTGCCCGTCGGCTGTGCCCGGTTACCGTTGCCAGGGCCCGGCGGCGGCGGCGGCGGCGATGGTGAAGGAAACGATTCGGGTGTACGCGCGGGTGAAGCCGCTGGGCAGGCGGCAGCAGGCGGGGGTAGGCCGGGAGCTGTGTCCCGGGGGTGCACTGAGGAGGCCGGGGAGAGCCAAGGGCTGCCCGGGGACCCGCGTTCCCCGCTCAGGTGGGGGGAGCGGGGCGGGGGCCCCCCCCCTGGGGGGGGTCGGGGGGCT